>CATOUR010000518.1:0-112312 GCA_951848785.1 Callosobruchus maculatus
AGTTTTGAAACATCAAATAAAAAGTAGGTACGAACAAAACAAAATTCTATCATATCCATGCAGTCTACTTCTAACGTGGTTAAAAGAAGGAACATCTGTAGTTGTATACAAAACAAAAATCCCAATATCTAGGAGACATGCAAGTGTATTTTGAAAAACTGACTAACACAACTTTAAACATAAACGGTATGTTCGATATTTTTTGTGTGGCTATTCTCTCCCTCTTGTCACATTTTTTTATAATTTTTGATTTCATCAGTCCATTTATCAGTTCTATTAATGATTAACAATTAGATTATATGGTGGGGAATCTTTAGTTTTATTTTTATCTGTTGTAGATGTCATTAACTGTTTTTTACGTCTTAATTTCTATGTTTTTAGTTAACTTTGTTTTTCTCTCTTTTATACTTTACTCAAACTTTTAACTTGTTGTATATGTATGATGTAGTCGTTTATATTTATGTTTCTTTTATAACAACAACAGCGTACAATGATAACACAAAGAAAAACATATGTATATGTATGTATATGCCTTTTTCATATCTTTTAGAGCCCTGAAGAGGACAATAAATTTTTCGAAACGTTGGCAAGTTTAAACGAAAGTTGTGCTTAATTTGGACCCTATCATCCAAAAAAAAAAAGAGAAAGTAGCAATAACTGTAGAAGAAGGGTCGTAAAATTATTAACAAACTATATGTACTTTGGAGAAGCTTTGACAGTGCACTAGATAACAATGGGCTTTTATGAAGATGTTCGCATTAACTATGGTGAAGAAGTAGCAACAGAAATGAAAACATGGGCAAAAGAAAACAACAAGTTTGCACACAAAATTAATCATAAACAATTTTTGTTACAATGCAGAAAACGTAATGTAATTCCCAACCATATAATACATTCAATCAAATGCCTTGATGGTTTGTTATCACAAAACAGCAGCTTTGCTAATACCGCCAATAAATTGCTCAAAAACTTCCAAAAAAAGGTACTCAATTTAGAAATTAGTTACATTCACTGGGATGTTGAAAACACAAATCGTAGGATAAGTGAAATAAAGGCTTCACTCCAAAAAGTACTACCCGAGCAACTATTTAAGCAATTTGAATTAAATCAAAACAATTTCATAAACAAACAGAGATTATCAATTCAACGTAAACAAAAAAATAAAATCAATATACTTTTAACCAAATACGGTAACTATAACACAATCAATGCAGTTGAAGTTAATAATAAATGGATTAAGAATGAAACAAAAATAGATATACCGCTGAATGTTCAGTTCGTTCTTAGTTTAGGAGATAAATATAACTTACCATATACACACAATAACCTACCTGTAGAGGAACTTCTTACGGATACAGACTTCATCGTAGAGCAGTATAGGGAGGATGAAAAGGTTGTCAAAAGAAACCAATGTGTAAACATCATCACAAATTATTTGGCTTCTAACGTTGGAAGGAAAAATAGCAAACAAATTGACAGTGTCTTAACTAACAAAGATATCAAAGATACCAAACAATTTTTAAAAGCTAACAAAAATGTCATTATTACTAAAGCTGACAAAGGTAATACAACAGTAGTACTGGAAAAGAACGAATATATGCTAAAAGCAAATCAAATTCTAAATGATATATCCACGTACAAAAAAATTAAAATGGATCCCACGACAAAAATTCAAAATAAATTAAACTCCATCATTGATATGTTAGTAGACAAACAAGAAATACCTAAAGATCTAGCCAAAACTTTAAAATGTACGACAGGTGTTCCACCCAGAATATATTTCCAACCAAAAATCCATAAGAGTAACACTCCACTTAGACCTATAGTTTCTTTTGTTTCATCTCCACTATACAACCTTACTCGCTTCATAGCAGATATATTGAAACATGTTTTTAATCAAGACGAACATTATGTAAAAAACTCATTTGAACTAGTAGATCAATTACGAAGTGTTAATATTCCTAATGGTTACGTTCTCATCTCCTTAGATGTAGTATCTTTATTTACAAACATACCAACAGACCTTGTCTTGGATATCATAAAATCAAAATGGCACCTCATATCCAACCATACTCAATTGTCACTAAACAATTTTATTCTAATCTTCAACTTTTGTATAAAAAATAACTATTTCATGTTTGATGGCCAATTCTCCTCCCAAATTTTTGGCTTGGGAATGGGAAACTGCATGTCCCCTGTATGTTCAGATATAGTCATGGAAGTCATACAAAATACTTGCTTACAAAAATTATCCTTTAGAGTTCCGTTTTTTAAAAGGTACGTTGATGATATCGTTACTGCAGTACCTCATGACAAGATAACTGAAATAGTAGATGTGTTTAATAACTACCATAATAGAATTCAATTCACAGTTGAAGTTGAAGTCGACAAAAAAATTCCATTCTTAGATATACTCATTATTCGGGACTCTTCCAATAATCTCAAGTTCGACTGGTATCAGAAACCAACTTTCTCTGAAAGATTCCTCAATTTTACGTCGGAACATTCACATAAACACAAAATTAACATCATCAACAATCTTAAACATAGAGCTATTTATCTGTCAGACCCAGAATTTCATAACAAGAACATAAATTATATAAAAAGTATACTACAAAAAAACAACTACCCTTCATCACTTGTTAATAAAATATTACACCAAAATAAAGTTAGTAATCAACCGGATAGTAATAGTAACAACATTGTAAATAAAAAATATTTCAAAATTCCGTATATAAAAAACCTCTCAGAGAAACTGGTGAAAATTCTTAGTTCCAAAGCTATAGCAGTAACTTGCAGAAGCCAAAATACCATACGGAACAACTTTTTTACGCAACTCAAAGACAAAATACCAGTAGAACAAAAATCAAACGTAGTTTATAGTATCCCATGTAACAATTGTGGAAAAATATACATAGGAACCACAGGAAGATACCTTAAGAGCAGGATATCTGAGCATAGGAGAGACTGCAGGAACTACCATTTAAAAGAAGGACATACACAATTAGTCCAACATGTGATATCAGAGGGTCATACATTCGATTTTGAAAATTACAAAATATTATGTTCAAATAATAACTACAAAAAAAGGATGTTCCAGGAAATGTTGGAAATTAAAAAGCACAATAATACTGTAAATAAAAGAACAGACATTGCAGATTTAAGCATATCATATTATAATATTATCAATCACATCAAAAATATCCGTAAACCACCTCCTAGACTATAATATAGTTTTGAAACATCAAATAAAAAGTAGGTACGAACAAAAACAAAATTCTATCATATCCATGCAGTCTACTTCTAACGTGGTTAAAAGAAGGAACATCTGTAGTTGTATACAAAACAAAAATCCCAATATCTAGGAGACATGCAAGTGTATTTTGAAAAACTGACTAACACAACTTTAAACATAAACGGTATGTTCGATATTTTTTTGTGTGGCTATTCTCTCCCTCTTGTCACATTTTTTTATAATTTTTGATTTCATCAGTCCATTTATCAGTTCTATTAATGATTAACAATTAGATTATATGGTGGGGAATCTTTAGTTTTATTTTTATCTGTTGTAGATGTCATTAACTGTTTTTTACGTCTTAATTTCTATGTTTTTAGTTAATTTTGTTTTTCTCTCTTTTATACTCTACTCAAACTTTTAACTTGTTGTATATGTATGATGTAGTCGTTTATATTTATGTTTCTTTTATAACAACAACAGCGTACAATGATAACACAAAGAAAAACATATGTATATGTATGTATATGCCTTTTTCATATCTTTTAGAGCCCTGAAGAGGAAAATAAATTTTTCGAAACGTTGGCAAGTTTAAACGAAAGTTGTGCTTAATTTGGACCCTATCATCCAAAAAAAAAAAAAAGAGAAAGTAGCAATAACTGTAGAAGAAGGGTCGTAAAATTATTAACAAACTATATGTACTTTGGAGAAGCTTTGACAGTGCACTAGATAACAATGGGCTTTTATGAAGATGTTCGCATTAACTATGGTGAAGAAGTAGCAACAGAAATGAAAACATGGGCAAAAGAAAACAACAAGTTTGCACACAAAATTAATCATAAACAATTTTTGTTACAATGCAGAAAACGTAATGTAATTCCCAACCATATAATACATTCAATCAAATGCCTTGATGGTTTGTTATCACAAAACAGCAGCTTTGCTAATACCGCCAATAAATTGCTCAAAAACTTCCAAAAAAAAGTACTCAATTTAGAAATTAGTTACATTCACTGGGATGTTGAAAACACAAATCGTAGGATAAGTGAAATAAAGGCTTCACTCCAAAAAGTACTACCCGAGCAACTATTTAAGCAATTTGAATTAAATCAAAACAATTTCATAAACAAACAGAGATTATCAATTCAACGTAAACAAAAAAATAAAATCAATATACTTTTAACCAAATACGGTAACTATAACACAATCAATGCAGTTGAAGTTAATAATAAATGGATTAAGAATGAAACAAAAATAGATATACCGCTGAATGTTCAGTTCGTTCTTAGTTTAGGAGATAAATATAACTTACCATATACACACAATAACCTACCTGTAGAGGAACTTCTTACGGATACAGACTTCATCGTAGAGCAGTATAGGGAGGATGAAAAGGTTGTCAAAAGAAACCAATGTGTAAACATCATCACAAATTATTTGGCTTCTAACGTTGGAAGGAAAAATAGCAAACAAATTGACAGTGTCTTAACTAACAAAGATATCAAAGATACCAAACAATTTTTAAAAGCTAACAAAAATGTCATTATTACTAAAGCTGACAAAGGTAATACAACAGTAGTACTGGAAAAGAACGAATATATGCTAAAAGCAAATCAAATTCTAAATGATATATCCACGTACAAAAAAATTAAAATGGATCCCACGACAAAAATTCAAAATAAATTAAACTCCATCATTGATATGTTAGTAGACAAACAAGAAATACCTAAAGATCTAGCCAAAACTTTAAAATGTACGACAGGTGTTCCACCCAGAATATATTTCCAACCAAAAATCCATAAGAGTAACACTCCACTTAGACCTATAGTTTCTTTTGTTTCATCTCCACTATACAACCTTACTCGCTTCATAGCAGATATATTGAAACATGTTTTTAATCAAGACGAACATTATGTAAAAAACTCATTTGAACTAGTAGATCAATTACGAAGTGTTAATATTCCTAATGGTTACGTTCTCATCTCCTTAGATGTAGTATCTTTATTTACAAACATACCAACAGACCTTGTCTTGGATATCATAAAATCAAAATGGCACCTCATATCCAACCATACTCAATTGTCACTAAACAATTTTATTCTAATCTTCAACTTTTGTATAAAAAATAACTATTTCATGTTTGATGGCCAATTCTTCTCCCAAATTTTTGGCTTGGGAATGGGAAACTGCATGTCCCCTGTATGTTCAGATATAGTCATGGAAGTCATACAAAATACTTGCTTACAAAAATTATCCTTTAGAGTTCCGTTTTTTAAAAGATATGTTGATGATATCGTTACTGCAGTACCTCATGACAAGATAACTGAAATAGTAGATGTGTTTAATAACTACCATAATAGAATTCAATTCACAGTTGAAGTTGAAGTCGACAAAAAAATTCCATTCTTAGATATACTCATTATTCGGGACTCTTCCAATAATCTCAAGTTCGACTGGTATCAGAAACCAACTTTCTCTGAAAGATTCCTCAATTTTACGTCGGAACATTCACATAAACACAAAATTAACATCATCAACAATCTTAAACATAGAGCTATTTATCTGTCAGACCCAGAATTTCATAACAAGAACATAAATTATATAAAAAGTATACTACAAAAAAACAACTACCCTTCATCACTTGTTAATAAAATATTACACCAAAATAAAGTTAGTAATCAACCGAATAGTAATAGTAACAACATTGTAAATAAAAAATATTTCAAAATTCCGTATATAAAAAACCTCTCAGAGAAACTGGTGAAAATTCTTAGTTCCAAAGCTATAGCAGTAACTTGCAGAAGCCAAAATACCATACGGAACAACTTTTTTACGCAACTCAAAGACAAAATACCAGTAGAACAAAAATCAAACGTAGTTTATAGTATCCCATGTAACAATTGTGGAAAAATATACATAGGAACCACAGGAAGATACCTTAAGAGCAGGATATCTGAGCATAGGAGAGACTGCAGGAACTACCATTTAAAAGAAGGACATACACAATTAGTCCAACATGTGATATCAGAGGGTCATACATTCGATTTTGAAAATTACAAAATATTATGTTCAAATAATAACTACAAAAAAAGGATGTTCCAGGAAATGTTGGAAATTAAAAAGCACAATAATACTGTAAATAAAAGAACAGACATTG
The DNA here is from genome assembly GCA_951848785.1 of Callosobruchus maculatus. Lineage (NCBI taxonomy): Eukaryota > Metazoa > Arthropoda > Insecta > Coleoptera > Chrysomelidae > Callosobruchus > Callosobruchus maculatus. The sequence goes on from CATOUR010000518.1 coordinate 6,393, forward strand.
CAGATTTAAGCATATCATATTATAATATTATCAATCACATCAAAAATATCCGTAAACCACCTCCTAGACTATAATATAGTTTTGAAACATCAAATAAAAAGTAGGTACGAACAAAACAAAATTCTATCATATCCATGCAGTCTACTTCTAACGTGGTTAAAAGAAGGAACATCTGTAGTTGTATATAAAACAAAAATCCCAATATCTAGGAGACATGCAAGTGTATTTTGAAAAACTGACTAACACAACTTTAAACATAAACGGTATGTTCGATATTTTTTGTGTGGCTATTCTCTCCCTCTTGTCACATTTTTTTATAATTTTTGATTTCATCAGTCCATTTATCAGTTCTATTAATGATTAACAATTAGATTATATGGTGGGGAATCTTTAGTTTTATTTTTATCTGTTGTAGATGTCATTAACTGTTTTTTACGTCTTAATTTCTATGTTTTTAGTTAATTTTGTTTTTCTCTCTTTTATACTTTACTCAAACTTTTAACTTGTTGTATATGTATGATGTAGTCGTTTATATTTATGTTTCTTTTATAACAACAACAGCGTACAATGATAACACAAAGAAAAACATATGTATATGTATGTATATGCCTTTTTCATATCTTTTAGAGCCCTGAAGAGGACAATAAATTTTTCGAAACGTTGGCAAGTTTAAACGAAAGTTGTGCTTAATTTGGACCCTATCATCCAAAAAAAAAAAAGAGAAAGTAGCAATAACTGTAGAAGAAGGGTCGTAAAATTATTAACAAACTATATGTACTTTGGAGAAGCTTTGACAGTGCACTAGATAACAATGGGCTTTTATGAAGATGTTCGCATTAACTATGGTGAAGAAGTAGCAACAGAAATGAAAACATGGGCAAAAGAAAACAACAAGTTTGCACACAAAATTAATCATAAACAATTTTTGTTACAATGCAGAAAACGTAATGTAATTCCCAACCATATAATACATTCAATCAAATGCCTTGATGGTTTGTTATCACAAAACAGCAGCTTTGCTAATACCGCCAATAAATTGCTCAAAAACTTCCAAAAAAAGGTACTCAATTTAGAAATTAGTTACATTCACTGGGATGTTGAAAACACAAATCGTAGGATAAGTGAAATAAAGGCTTCACTCCAAAAAGTACTACCCGAGCAACTATTTAAGCAATTTGAATTAAATCAAAACAATTTCATAAACAAACAGAGATTATCAATTCAACGTAAACAAAAAAATAAAATCAATATACTTTTAACCAAATACGGTAACTATAACACAATCAATGCAGTTGAAGTTAATAATAAATGGATTAAGAATGAAACAAAAATAGATATACCGCTGAATGTTCAGTTCGTTCTTAGTTTAGGAGATAAATATAACTTACCATATACACACAATAACCTACCTGTAGAGGAACTTCTTACGGATACAGACTTCATCGTAGAGCAGTATAGGGAGGCTGAAAAGGTTGTCAAAAGAAACCAATGTGTAAACATCATCACAAATTATTTGGCTTCTAACGTTGGAAGGAAAAATAGCAAACAAATTGACAGTGTCTTAACTAACAAAGATATCAAAGATACCAAACAATTTTTAAAAGCTAACAAAAATGTCATTATTACTAAAGCTGACAAAGGTAATACAACAGTAGTACTGGAAAAGAACGAATATATGCTAAAAGCAAATCAAATTCTAAATGATATATCCACGTACAAAAAAATTAAAATGGATCCCACGACAAAAATTCAAAATAAATTAAACTCCATCATTGATATGTTAGTAGACAAACAAGAAATACCTAAAGATCTAGCCAAAACTTTAAAATGTACGACAGGTGTTCCACCCAGAATATATTTCCAACCAAAAATCCATAAGAGTAACACTCCACTTAGACCTATAGTTTCTTTTGTTTCATCTCCACTATACAACCTTACTCGCTTCATAGCAGATATATTGAAACATGTTTTTAATCAAGACGAACATTATGTAAAAAACTCATTTGAACTAGTAGATCAATTACGAAGTGTTAATATTCCTAATGGTTACGTTCTCATCTCCTTAGATGTAGTATCTTTATTTACAAACATACCAACAGACCTTGTCTTGGATATCATAAAATCAAAATGGCACCTCATATCCAACCATACTCAATTGTCACTAAACAATTTTATTCTAATCTTCAACTTTTGTATAAAAAATAACTATTTCATGTTTGATGGCCAATTCTCCTCCCAAATTTTTGGCTTGGGAATGGGAAACTGCATGTCCCCTGTATGTTCAGATATAGTCATGGAAGTCATACAAAATACTTGCTTACAAAAATTATCCTTTAGAGTTCCGTTTTTTAAAAGGTACGTTGATGATATCGTTACTGCAGTACCTCATGACAAGATAACTGAAATAGTAGATGTGTTTAATAACTACCATAATAGAATTCAATTCACAGTTGAAGTTGAAGTCGACAAAAAAATTCCATTCTTAGATGTACTCATTATTCGGGACTCTTCCAATAATCTCAAGTTCGACTGGTATCAGAAACCAACTTTCTCTGAAAGATTCCTCAATTTTACGTCGGAACATTCACATAAACACAAAATTAACATCATCAACAATCTTAAACATAGAGCTATTTATCTGTCAGACCCAGAATTTCATAACAAGAACATAAATTATATAAAAAGTATACTACAAAAAAACAACTACCCTTCATCACTTGTTAATAAAATATTACACCAAAATAAAGTTAGTAATCAACCGGATAGTAATAGTAACAACATTGTAAATAAAAAATATTTCAAAATTCCGTATATAAAAAACCTCTCAGAGAAACTGGTGAAAATTCTTAGTTCCAAAGCTATAGCAGTAACTTGCAGAAGCCAAAATACCATACGGAACAACTTTTTTACGCAACTCAAAGACAAAATACCAGTAGAACAAAAATCAAACGTAGTTTATAGTATCCCATGTAACAATTGTGGAAAAATATACATAGGAACCACAGGAAGATACCTTAAGAGCAGGATATCTGAGCATAGGAGAGACTGCAGGAACTACCATTTAAAAGAAGGACATACACAATTAGTCCAACATGTGATATCAGAGGGTCATACATTCGATTTTGAAAATTACAAAATATTATGTTCAAATAATAACTACAAAAAAAGGATGTTCCAGGAAATGTTGGAAATTAAAAAGCACAATAATACTGTAAATAAAAGAACAGACATTGCAGATTTAAGCATATCATATTATAATATTATCAATCACATCAAAAATATCCGTAAACCACCTCCTAGACTATAATATAGTTTTGAAACATCAAATAAAAAGTAGGTACGAACAAAAACAAAATTCTATCATATCCATGCAGTCTACTTCTAACGTGGTTAAAAGAAGGAACATCTGTAGTTGTATACAAAACAAAAATCCCAATATCTAGGAGACATGCAAGTGTATTTTGAAAAACTGACTAACACAACTTTAAACATAAACGGTATGTTCGATATTTTTTTGTGTGGCTATTCTCTCCCTCTTGTCACATTTTTTTATAATTTTTGATTTCATCAGTCCATTTATCAGTTCTATTAATGATTAACAATTAGATTATATGGTGGGGAATCTTTAGTTTTATTTTTATCTGTTGTAGATGTCATTAACTGTTTTTTACGTCTTAATTTCTATGTTTTTAGTTAATTTTGTTTTTCTCTCTTTTATACTCTACTCAAACTTTTAACTTGTTGTATATGTATGATGTAGTCGTTTATATTTATGTTTCTTTTATAACAACAACAGCGTACAATGATAACACAAAGAAAAACATATGTATATGTATGTATATGCCTTTTTCATATCTTTTAGAGCCCTGAAGAGGAAAATAAATTTTTCGAAACGTTGGCAAGTTTAAACGAAAGTTGTGCTTAATTTGGACCCTATCATCCAAAAAAAAAAAAGAGAAAGTAGCAATAACTGTAGAAGAAGGGTCGTAAAATTATTAACAAACTATATGTACTTTGGAGAAGCTTTGACAGTGCACTAGATAACAATGGGCTTTTATGAAGATGTTCGCATTAACTATGGTGAAGAAGTAGCAACAGAAATGAAAACATGGGCAAAAGAAAACAACAAGTTTGCACACAAAATTAATCATAAACAATTTTTGTTACAATGCAGAAAACGTAATGTAATTCCCAACCATATAATACATTCAATCAAATGCCTTGATGGTTTGTTATCACAAAACAGCAGCTTTGCTAATACCGCCAATAAATTGCTCAAAAACTTCCAAAAAAAAGTACTCAATTTAGAAATTAGTTACATTCACTGGGATGTTGAAAACACAAATCGTAGGATAAGTGAAATAAAGGCTTCACTCCAAAAAGTACTACCCGAGCAACTATTTAAGCAATTTGAATTAAATCAAAACAATTTCATAAACAAACAGAGATTATCAATTCAACGTAAACAAAAAAATAAAATCAATATACTTTTAACCAAATACGGTAACTATAACACAATCAATGCAGTTGAAGTTAATAATAAATGGATTAAGAATGAAACAAAAATAGATATACCGCTGAATGTTCAGTTCGTTCTTAGTTTAGGAGATAAATATAACTTACCATATACACACAATAACCTACCTGTAGAGGAACTTCTTACGGATACAGACTTCATCGTAGAGCAGTATAGGGAGGATGAAAAGGTTGTCAAAAGAAACCAATGTGTAAACATCATCACAAATTATTTGGCTTCTAACGTTGGAAGGAAAAATAGCAAACAAATTGACAGTGTCTTAACTAACAAAGATATCAAAGATACCAAACAATTTTTAAAAGCTAACAAAAATGTCATTATTACTAAAGCTGACAAAGGTAATACAACAGTAGTACTGGAAAAGAACGAATATATGCTAAAAGCAAATCAAATTCTAAATGATATATCCACGTACAAAAAAATTAAAATGGATCCCACGACAAAAATTCAAAATAAATTAAACTCCATCATTGATATGTTAGTAGACAAACAAGAAATACCTAAAGATCTAGCCAAAACTTTAAAATGTACGACAGGTGTTCCACCCAGAATATATTTCCAACCAAAAATCCATAAGAGTAACACTCCACTTAGACCTATAGTTTCTTTTGTTTCATCTCCACTATACAACCTTACTCGCTTCATAGCAGATATATTGAAACATGTTTTTAATCAAGACGAACATTATGTAAAAAACTCATTTGAACTAGTAGATCAATTACGAAGTGTTAATATTCCTAATGGTTACGTTCTCATCTCCTTAGATGTAGTATCTTTATTTACAAACATACCAACAGACCTTGTCTTGGATATCATAAAATCAAAATGGCACCTCATATCCAACCATACTCAATTGTCACTAAACAATTTTATTCTAATCTTCAACTTTTGTATAAAAAATAACTATTTCATGTTTGATGGCCAATTCTTCTCCCAAATTTTTGGCTTGGGAATGGGAAACTGCATGTCCCCTGTATGTTCAGATATAGTCATGGAAGTCATACAAAATACTTGCTTACAAAAATTATCCTTTAGAGTTCCGTTTTTTAAAAGATATGTTGATGATATCGTTACTGCAGTACCTCATGACAAGATAACTGAAATAGTAGATGTGTTTAATAACTACCATAATAGAATTCAATTCACAGTTGAAGTTGAAGTCGACAAAAAAATTCCATTCTTAGATATACTCATTATTCGGGACTCTTCCAATAATCTCAAGTTCGACTGGTATCAGAAACCAACTTTCTCTGAAAGATTCCTCAATTTTACGTCGGAACATTCACATAAACACAAAATTAACATCATCAACAATCTTAAACATAGAGCTATTTATCTGTCAGACCCAGAATTTCATAACAAGAACATAAATTATATAAAAAGTATACTACAAAAAAACAACTACCCTTCATCACTTGTTAATAAAATATTACACCAAAATAAAGTTAGTAATCAACCGAATAGTAATAGTAACAACATTGTAAATAAAAAATATTTCAAAATTCCGTATATAAAAAACCTCTCAGAGAAACTGGTGAAAATTCTTAGTTCCAAAGCTATAGCAGTAACTTGCAGAAGCCAAAATACCATACGGAACAACTTTTTTACGCAACTCAAAGACAAAATACCAGTAGAACAAAAATCAAACGTAGTTTATAGTATCCCATGTAACAATTGTGGAAAAATATACATAGGAACCACAGGAAGATACCTTAAGAGCAGGATATCTGAGCATAGGAGAGACTGCAGGAACTACCATTTAAAAGAAGGACATACACAATTAGTCCAACATGTGATATCAGAGGGTCATACATTCGATTTTGAAAATTACAAAATATTATGTTCAAATAATAACTACAAAAAAAGGATGTTCCAGGAAATGTTGGAAATTAAAAAGCACAATAATACTGTAAATAAAAGAACAGACATTGCAGATTTAAGCATATCATATTATAATATTATCAATCACATCAAAAATATCCGTAAACCACCTCCTAGACTATAATATAGTTTTGAAACATCAAATAAAAAGTAGGTACGAACAAAACAAAATTCTATCATATCCATGCAGTCTACTTCTAACGTGGTTAAAAGAAGGAACATCTGTAGTTGTATACAAAACAAAAATCCCAATATCTAGGAGACATGCAAGTGTATTTTGAAAAACTGACTAACACAACTTTAAACATAAACGGTATGTTCGATATTTTTTGTGTGGCTATTCTCTCCCTCTTGTCACATTTTTTTATAATTTTTGATTTCATCAGTCCATTTATCAGTTCTATTAATGATTAACAATTAGATTATATGGTGGGGAATCTTTAGTTTTATTTTTATCTGTTGTAGATGTCATTAACTGTTTTTTACGTCTTAATTTCTATGTTTTTAGTTAATTTTGTTTTTCTCTCTTTTATACTTTACTCAAACTTTTAACTTGTTGTATATGTATGATGTAGTCGTTTATATTTATGTTTCTTTTATAACAACAACAGCGTACAATGATAACACAAAGAAGAACATATGTATATGTATGTATATGCCTTTTTCATATCTTTTAGAGCCCTGAAGAGGAAAATAAATTTTTCGAAACGTTGGCAAGTTTAAACGAAAGTTGTGCTTAATTTGGACCCTATCATCCAAAAAAAAAAAGAGAAAGTAGCAATAACTGTAGAAGAAGGGTCGTAAAATTATTAACAAAATTCTGGTGAAGAGCTTGTAACACGCGTTCAGACATGTTATTGGCCTGTAGTTTTTGGGATCAGACAAATCTCCGGTCTTCGGGAGAAGCACGGTTCGACCCTCGACAAACCAAGCCGGAATTGGCTGCTCCTGATTTAGCCACGAGTTAAAAACTCTAGCTAAATGCCGGTGGCAACTGGGGAATTTTTTCCACCAGCAGGTGTTTATGCCATCCGGGCCAGGAGCTGCGAAATTCTTTGCGCCTCGTAAGGCGTCAAGAATTTCTTCCGTGTTTATCGGGTGACGCAGTACATTCAAGCTAGGAGTCCTCCTACAAACGGACTTGAACTGCGCCAAGGCCGGAGTGTCTGCTGAGAGAGGTTTGGGTTGTTCGTAAATGTCCCTCCAAAAGGCCTCCACGCGATCAGCAGTTGGCGGCTGCTCTATGGCTGGAGGCGGCTGTTAGAAAACGCGAGAAGGTCTTTCGTAGAACATTCTGTTCTGCTCCAGACCTCTCGCCCGCGCCACCAACGATCGCTTAGCAGCGATTAGCATCCGTATCCTGTCAAGACAGTGTTGCTTGACAACAACCAGTACCGCTTGACTGAGTGTATGATGGTCGCGCCTCAACCCGTAGGCTATCTGGCGCACACGGCGCGTAAAAGGCTTCCCAGCCGCTCTATATTCCATCACACACTGGATACGGGATGCTTCCTGGCGAGCCAACTGGATTTTCGCTTCCATTTGGCGCACCCGTCTCTGTCCTCTCTCAACAGGAGAGTCTCTCACTCTCCCCTGTCTAGCTAGCCTCAGAGCCGCAGCGCATTATTATTATTATTATTATTCATCTTTCTAAGTTCCTCTCGCATAATTGCGGTAGCAACAAGTGTTGACGGGCTGAGCCAAGTCAACACCCGGACTATTATTGATCGGAATTTAGGAAGGATCGTACGATGTTACAGGTCTTCAGAATTACAGACTTTTGGAATGTTTTGTGTGACTTTTCGTCCAGGCATAACTGTTGTAGGTGTGGTGTAAATGTGTTTGGTGTGAGGCCTGAGACTGACATAATGAGGGGAACAATAGTAACTTTGTCCTGCTTCCAAAGGCGTTTTATTTCCATGGCAAGGTCCGTGTACTTAGATATTTTCCCAGCGTAGGTGTTTTGTATATTCACATCATTGGGAATAGCAATGTCTATCAGGTATGTAACTTTGTCGAGCTTTGACTGGAAAACTATATCTGGTCTATTGGCTGGGATAGTCTTGTCTGTATGTATTTGAACGTCCCGGTATAGTTTGTATTGATCGTTTTCGAGTACTGATGTCGGAGTGTAATTGTAATACGGATCTGTGTTTTCTATTAGTTTGTTTGTTGTGGCTAATGCTTGGTGGATGACTTTGGCCGCAGAGTTATGTCTGGCTGTGTATTCGGTACCGGCATTATTATTATTTAAAACAAAAAAGTGCAGCCCGGGCTCCGACACACCGGGCTGCTGTTCCATTACCCAATGACTACTCCTCACACCGTGAGGTGAGCAATCACTGGGTCCGCGAATCGTGCGCCCTAAGTAGACGAAGGGACCCAAGGATGACTGCCTTCTGCATTCTGGCGGCTAAGATGTGCGCCGCCGCACGGCACACCGGTATTTTGCGCAGTGCAGAGAGCAGCGTATTCCTCATTCCACCTAGGGATCCAATGACCATAACCAGCAGACTTACAGTGTAGTCTGGCCAGAGCCTGCGAAGTTGTCCGAGCAACTCCTGATATTTGGTCCGCTTTTCCTCCTCCTTAGAGACGATGTTCACCTCGGCAGGCGCCGAAAACTCAATAACGAACATCGTCTTCTGTTGGTGGTCGAGAAGGACTATGTCGGGCTTGTTTGCCTGTACAAGCTCGAGCGTGGGGAACGAGTAGTTCCAGTAAATCCGGCATCTCTCGTTCTCCACAACGGACTCTATATCCCCTGGAGCGTATGGCAGCACCGGTGTCTCATCGATACCGTATGAGTGCCTCAAATGATAGTAGAGCACTCGTAGAGCCGCGTTGTGCCGATGGACGTAAGCCGTCCCAGCGTACGTCTTACACGCCGACAAGAGATGCATAAGCGTCTCTGGCGCCTGTCGGCAAGCTCTACAAAGGGTGTCGGGTACATCTACACCCATAACCCTTTTACGGTACACCAAGGTGTTGAAGACACCGTCTTGGCAAGCCATTATAAAGCCCTCAGTCTCCGACTTCAACCCACTAGACCTTAGGAAAGAGAAGGTCAACTGCTCAGACAAGCCATGCTCTCCAGATGTTTGTAGAAGATTCCATGCATTGGCTTATCTTTATGAAGTCTTAAAAGGAAGTCGACTTCGGCAGTTTTAAGGTGGGATTTTAATTCTGCGGGAGCAAGTTCCGTAATGGACTGCTGACACCTCCGCTTGAAGTCGAGTGTGAGGCTGAGCTCCTCGGCTGCTCGTTTCGCTGCGCTAAAAAGAAAGGCTCCTTTTCCCGCATTCTCGTGCTCTCGCACAAAGCGGATCAGGGGATCGGTGCTGTTCGTTACATAGCAGGCAGTGGCCAGTACTACTCTGTTGTGCAGACGCTCCAAACTCAATAGTCCACGCCCTCCCAGGTGTCGCGGGAGGTATATTCGCGGGACAGAGGACTTAGGATGCAGGCTTCTCTCCATATTCATCCTTTTGCGGGTCTTCGTGTCGATTTCCTTCAGCTCGTTCACTTTCCAGTGTATAGCACCAAAGGTGTATAATAACAATGGGACCGCAAGCATGTTTGTGGCAGCGACTTTGTTCTTGCCGGACAGTTCTGACGACCAGATCTGCCGGAGTCGGTGTAGATACTTGCGGCGGAGACACTCTTTAACCAATGCTGCCTCTTGGACATGACGCTGCGCCACTCCAAGGTAGGTATAAGTATCTCCGGCATGCAGTTGTCGCAAGATGCTCCCATCAACGAGTTGTTCCTCATCTCCACTATCTCCGCTTCGTCCTTTCTTGAGATGAACCAATGCACATTTGTCTGTCCCGAACTCCATTCCGATAGCATGACTGTACTCCTGCACCACCCGCAGCGATTGTTGTAGCTCGCGTTGGCCGGAGGCATAAAGTTTTAGGTCATCCATATAAAACAGATGGGTGACCTTGTGCCTCCGGTTATTGGGCGTGCCACAGCTGTATCCTTTAGTATTTCTCAGCGCTATGGACAGAGGCAAAAGTGAGATGCAAAAGAGCAAGGGACTCAAGGAGTCTCCTTGGAAGACACCTCTTTTCAATGACACCAACTCTGTCTGAACCCGAGCTTCACCTGATGTTATGGTAAACCGGGTCTTCCAGAGTGGCATCAGTTGTTTGATGCATCCCACTATCTGATTATCCACCGAAAGACATTCCAACAGCCGCACAAAGAGGTCATGAGACGTGCTGTCGAATGCCTTGCGATAGTCAATCCAGGCCATAGAAAGGTTTCGCTTGTACTGCACGGAGTCCTGCGTGACACATCGGTCAATCAACAGGTTCTCCTTGCAGCCAGCTACTCCTTTCTTTGACCCTCTCTGTTCATACACGTCGAGAAATACAGGATTCACAGCTTGAAGGATACGCATGTACATTATTATTATTATATGTTAAAAACAAAAAGGTGCAGCTCGGGCTCCGACACACCGAGCTGCTGTTCCATTACCCAATGACTACTCCTCACACCGTGAGGTGAGCAATCACTGGGTCCGCGAATCGTGCGCCCTAAGTAGACGAAGGGACCCAAGGATGACTCCCTTCTGCATTCTGGCGGCTAAGATGTGCGCCGCCGCACGGCACACCGGTATTTTGCGCAGTGCAGAGAGCAGCGTGTTCCTCATTCCTCATTATTATTATTATTATTATTATAACGATTTTCCAAGTTTCTCTCGCATGACTGCGGTAGCAACAAATGTTGACGGGCTGTGCCAAGTCAACACCTGAACTATTACTGATCTGGATTTAGGAAGGATCGTACGATGTTACAGGTCTTCAGGATTACAGACTTTTGGAATGTCTTGTGTAACCTTTCGTCCAGGCCCAACTGTTGTAGGTGTGGTGTAAATGTGTTTGGTGTAAGGTCTGAGACTGACATAATGAAGGGAACAATAGTAACTTTGTCCTGCTTCCAAAGGCGTTTTATTTCCATGGCAAGGTCCGTGTACTTAGATATTTTCCCAGCGTAGATGTTTTGTATATTCACATCATTGGGAATAGCAATGTCTATCAGGTATGTAACTTTATCGAGCTTTGACTGGAATACTATATCTGGTCTATTGGCTGGGATAGTCTTGTCTGTATGTATTTCAACGTCCCAGTATAGTTTGTATATTTGTTTTCATTATTCGTTTAAAACAAAAAAGTGCAGCCCGGGCTCCGACACACCGGGCTGCTGTTCCATTACCCAATGACTACTCCTCACACCGTGAGGTGAGCAATCACTGGGTCCGCGAATCGTGCGCCCTAAGTAGACGAAGGGACCCAAGGATGACTGCCTTCTGCATTCTGGCGGCTAAGATGTGCGCCGCCGCACGGCACACCGGTATTTTGCGCAGTGCAGAGAGCAGCGTATTCCTCATTCCCCCTAGGGATCCAATGACCATAACCAGCAGACTTACAGTGTAGTCTGGCCAGAGCCTGCGAAGTTGTCCGAGCAACTCCTGATATTTGGTCCGCTTTTCCTCCTCCTTAGAGACGATGTTCACCTCGGCAGGCGCCGAAAACTCAATAACGAACATCGTCTTCTGTTGGTGGTCGAGAAGGACTATGTCGGGCTTGTTTGCCGGTACAAGCTCGAGCGTGGGGAACGAGTAGTTCCAGTAAATCCGGCATCTCTCGTTCTCCACAACGGACTCTATATCCCCTGGAGCGTATGGCAGCACCGGTGTCTCATCGATACCGTATGAGTGCCTCAAATGATAGTAGAGCACTCGTAGAGCCGCGTTGTGCCGATGGACGTAAGCCGTCCCAGCGTACGTCTTACACGCCGACAAGAGATGCATAAGCGTCTCTGGCGCCTGTCGGCAAGCTCTACAAAGGGTGTCGGGTACATCTAGACCCATAACCCTTTTACGGTACACCAAGGTGTTGAAGACACCGTCTTGGCAAGCCATTATAAGCCATATAGCCATATAGCCATTATTCGTTATTATTATTATTATTATGTTTTTTCAAGCTTCTCTCGCATGACTGCGGTGACGACAAATGTTGACGGGCTAGGCCAAGTCAACATTTGAACTATTACTGATCGGAATTTAGGAAAGATCGTACTATATTACAGGTCTTAAGGATTACAGACTTTTGGAATATTTTATGTAAACTTTCGTCCAGGCCTAACTGTTGTAGGTGTTGTGTAAATGTGTTCGGTGTGAGGCCTGAGACCGACATAATGAGGGGGACAATAATAACTTGTTTCCAAATTCGCTTCACTTCTATGGCAAGGTCAGTGTATTTAGATATTTTCCCAACGTAGGTGTTTTGAACATTCACATCATTGGGAATAGCAATATCTATTAAGTAGGTAACTTTGTCTGCCTTTATCTGAAATACTATATCTGGTCTGTTTGCATTGATGGTTTTATCTGTGTGTATTTCAACATCCCAGTATAGTTTGTAGTGATCGTTTTCGAGTACTGATGTTGGTGTATACTTGTAATATGGATCGGAGTTTTCGATTAGTTTTTTTTTTTGGCTAATGCTTGATGTATGATTTTGGCTGCTGAGTTATGTCTAGCCGTGTACTCAGTTCCAGCGAAAGTTTTGCATGCGCTTGTTATGTGGTCTATTGTTTCCTTTTGTTGTTGACATTTTCTGCAGTTATCGTTTGTTATGGATGGATCTTTAATTACGTATTTCTTGTAGTTTCTCGTCGCAATAACTTGGTCCTGGATAGCAAGCATAAACCCCTCAGTTTCTGGAAAGAGCTGGCCATCCTGCAGCCAGGTGTATGACTGTTTTTCATTTATGTGGTCTTGCGTAATACGGTATCTATGTTTGCCATGGAGTGGTTTCTGCGACCAGGTGCTTATTTTTTCTTGTTGTGATTGTGTGGGATTGTGTGTGTCTGCGACGTGGTCTGGACATGATAGGTTAAGTGGTGTATAGTTTTTGTCTGCTTTTACTATTGCTCGATGTAAATTTGTTTGTTTGTTTTGGAAGAAATGTCTGAGCGTCTTTATCTGTCTTGTACGAAGCGACTGTATATCTGTGATCCCTCTGCCTCCTTGTTTCCTGTCTATGGTGAGCCTTTCTTTGCATGCGTTTGGATGTGACATTCGGTGTTTCGTGAGTTCCGTCCGTATGAGGATGTGGATGTTTTCTATATCAGTGTGTGACCACTTGATGATGCCAAAGGAGTATGTGAGGACTGGTATCGCAAATGTGTTAATGGCTTTCGTAAGGTTTCTGGAATTCAATTTGGTTTTTAGTAGCTTAATAAGGCGATCTCTGAACTCTTGGGTTAGTTGTGATTTGACTTGTGTGTGGTCTATTTTAACGTTCTGATTGAAGCCCAGGTACTTGTAAGTTTCGTCCTTGTTCATGTTGTTTAGTGTTTGGCCAGCTACTGTTTCCTGCTGGGGGTGGTCCTTCCATTTGCCTTTGTTGATGTGGAGAACCTTGCATTTACTCATTCCGAATTCCATCCTGACGTCTGACGAGCAAGCCTCTGTTGTTCTGATTAACTCTTTCAGTTGTACTTCATTGGCGGCATATAGTTTTATATCATCCATGTAGAGGAGATGATTGATTTTGTGTTGGTTTAATCTGTCGTGTCTAATGTTGAAACCGCAGTTTGTGTTGTTAAGTGCGTTGGAGAGCGGATTCAGGCAGAGACAGAACCACAGTGAACTGAGAGAGTCACCCTGGAAGATGCCGCGTCTTATGTGAAGCTCATCCGTCTTGATAAGGCCGTCCTGGGTTTTGAGATGTATGCTGGTTCGCCATGTCTCCATGGTTCTTGTAAGAAACTCACGTAGCCCTGGGTTGATTTTATATATTTGAAGAGTTTTCGCTAGCCAGCTATGGGGTACAGAGTCGAAAGCTTTTTTATAGTCGATGAAACAGGTATGAAGGTTCCTATGTTCTTTTCTGGTTTGCTCCATGATGACATTATCAATTATAAGTTGTTCCTTGCAACCTTGGCTTTGCTTTCGACATCCTTTCTGTTCTTCAGTCAGGATGTTGTTTCGGGTGAGGTGTTGTTCAATTCTTCTGCCTATTGTTGCGGTTATGATCTTGTACAAGGTGGGAAGACAAGTGATTGGGCGATAGTTGGCAGGGTTCTTGGTGTCTGCGTTTTTGGGTTTTATATACGTTATTCCTTGCGTGAGGAATTTGGGAAGCCTATTCGGTTGGAGTATGGCTTTATTGATTTGGTCCGTAAGCATTTCGTATGTTGCACTGAATTGCTTGTACCAGAAATTTTGCACATTATCCACGCCTGGGCACTTCCAATTATGGGTATGCTTTATGGTTTCAGCTATTTCCTCTGGTGTAAGGATAACGTCTCCCTGCTCCACTATATGTTGATGTTTTTCCTCTTCTTGTCTGATCCATGGAGCGTTTTCATTATGTGTTTTGGGTTCTGACCATAGGCTTCCCCAAAACTCAGTTAACTCTTGTTTACTAGGAGGTTCTATTGCTGTTATCTGGTTGTCGGCTGTTATCTTTTGGTAAAACTGTTTTTCACTTTTCTGAAAAAGATTATTAGCATCCTTTCTGGCATTGGACTCGTTGTATCTGCGGAGTCTAGCTGCATAGACTGCAAGCTTCTGTTTAAGGGTATCAGCTATTTCTGGTATTGTCTGTTGTGGTGACTTGGATTTGAGTATATTAATTGTTGTCTGTACGCGCTTTGAGCTGTTGTTATTGTTGGTGTATTGCGCGAGGTGTGCCAGATCCTTTCTGATTGTGCTAATTTTATTTTCAATTCGTATTTGCCATTTAGGTTTAGATATTTCAGTTGTGCGGGCTATAGATCGTTTTGGGAGTTTTTGGCCGTTAAGTGTGAGTGTGGTTGCTGCGGCAGCATATATAACAGTATGGATGTCCTCTAGGTCACTGTCTTTGGTTAAAAGTTGCGGTATTATGTTGACATTTATTGTGTGTAATATTTGTAGAGTGTTGTTTTTAAAAATTAGTCTGGGCAGGGGATCTCGCAATGTAGGATTGGTGCCACACCATTTGTTGTACTGTGTGTTCATCACTTGTTCGGCAGATTGTGTGATGGCAGGTGGTATAGTAACGTTTTGGCTTTGTGTGGCTGTGGAAGGTAAGTTAGTGCATGTTGTTTCTGGTGTATCTGGTGTATGATCATTTTCTGGATCCAATTCTAAGTGTATGCTGGTGTTATTGGTCGTGCCTGTGTTTGGAGGTTGATTATTTCGGGTACGAATGGCATGTCGTTCTGTGATTGATTCAGTAGCTAACGAATCGTTAGGTTGGACAGCGGTATCTGGTATATGTTGTGTGTGCTCATGTTCTGGATCTGTCTCTGAGTGTATGCTAGTGTTGTCGATTATGGTTTTGTTTGAGGTCTGCGGGTGATTCGGATGGGCAGTATTTATTTCATTGGATACAAGAATCTTGATAGCTTGTAGTTCTTCGGGTGTAAGGCGGTTGTTTTTTGTTATGACTCGTTTTTGGTCAATGAGTCGCTGTTCAGTTACACGTTCTGCGAGGTGTGGGTATTGTGCTATAAATAACCTGTGCAGCTCATGTCTGTAGCCTGTAGAGATTGTTTCTAGTTTTGTGGCGGTGTAGTAACAGTGCATTACATGTTTGTTGATTTCAGTAGTCCATTGTAAGCACTGTCTGGGTTTACCAGCTTTGGTGGTTGCCGGCTGTGCTGGCAAAACGTCCGCAGCTGGGTTGTGTTCTCTGGGCTGTTCTGTTTGGGTTTGGGGTTCGGGTGAGTTTAATCGACGTGCCCTAGGCCGTCGTTGGTTATTTTTAGAAGTAACTTTATGCATCGTGTTCCCACGAGTAGGGACGATCTAAATGTCGCTCTCCCGGGTGACGCCCATTCCAGGAGAGAAGGGACTTATATTTACTCCGAAGTTGGCCCAAGGTGCTCCGAAGGATTTGCGACTTTACTGTCGGGTTTTGTTGAGGCTTTCTCCTCACGGGCCGGCCGGTTAAGGCAAGCCCCCCGGTTGCTTACCCCTCACGACGTTCCCCAGCTGCGCCCTGCTGAAGTCGTTGAAGTGTGGGGCACAATAACGGTGTGTGACAGAAGGACCGGCGCTCAGCCCTCTGTGGCATATTTTCCCCGATTTGCCAAACCCCTATCTGACCGAAGTCAGGATAGCTTGGGGAAAGGAGCTTGGTGCTAGGTAGTGTAAGTAAGATCTACCGAGCGCCCAGCTTCCTGGGTGTGCTAGCCTTGGTTGAAGTGACTTTTTGCCCACGAACCCTGCTGGTGTCGTAGCTCTGCGGTGTTATTAAAGTCCCACCATGAGCCATCCACCGAAATAGCTCGCCTGTCAAAGAGTCACTTCCTAAGCCCCCAAACGAACGTCAACGTTCTAGCACCCGATGGGGGTGGTATTACTATTATTATTATTATATTATCGCTTCTGTGAATATGTCACACGATCAATAAATTATAAATACAGGTACAGATACACATGCTCATAAATGGCATGCTTATTAAGCATACTCAAAATTAGCATGCTCTTGAAACTGACATATTTGCTTATGTTTAGCATGCTTTTTTAGAGCATGCCATTATCGATCGTGCTAACAGCAAACTGTCCAGATACACATGCTTATTAATAGCAAGGTATATCTGCCAGTTAACAATGGAAAAAAGGGTCGCTCATAAGCAGCGAACGACTGATCGATATAAGCTTAGATAAGGAAAGAGTGGAGATACCGCACGCCCGTTTGCTGCTAAATGAATTAGTTGTGACCGAAAATGAATAGCTATTTGACAGCTGTCAAAATATTTGTTTATGATATTTAGCGTTTTTAAGACCAATCATTGTAAAATATTGTGGTGTGCATAATGGTTGGGTGTGAAGCTTACGGTTGTAAAAGCCACAGCAACAGGAACTTCCTGTTCCTGCCAGGAAGGAGCCAGGAATCACGTATCACAGGTAAATTTAATAGCGCTTTGGTACATTTTTGGTGCCATTTGGTAACAGAAATGTCAGTCGCGCGTTCCGTCCTCTCTTTTTCCTTGTCTAAGGATATAAGCATGTTCAATAGGCAGACCTGTACAGACATGCTAAAAGCACGTCCCCTCTAACCCGCATGCCCAAAAATCGAACGATCATCGAATCTTCAGCATGCTCGAAATTAGCATGCTTATCTCTAATGGCAAGTGCCGTACACACATGCTCCTAAGTAGCAGTTGCTCATTAGTGGCATGCTTAAGTGCTCGGGTTGAGCATGTGCATCTGTACTTTACCTCTCGTCTGCCTGGACCTCAGGCCTGGACAAAAAGATGTGTGTAAGGCCGCTTTCTGATTTGTCGGTGCGGGAGCGGCGCGGATTCGGTTCGCTCGGTATACGCGGTACCCAAAGCTTGCCGAGCACCTATATTTCAATGTGCGTTTTCTGATTGACGCGGAAAGTGCAGGCGCGGAGAGGGATCGTTTCGTTTTACCGTCAGTCGGGACGCGTGTCCAGGAGCCGGTCGGCATTTTGCTGCAATAATACTCTTGATGTGTCATATGAAGAACTGTAATCAACTGTTTTACATTTGTTATAATAAAAATACTCTTGATTTGTCGTATTATTAAGAACTTTAATGAACTGTTTTTTTTCTTTGATAATAGTAAGCACAATGCCGTCTCTATACGCAAAATACAAAATCCTAGAATTTCGTATGGTGACGGTATTGGTTTTAAATGATTGTAATATATCAATAACTGTAAATAACTTCGACTAAAATGAGGCCTTTTAATTACCACTTACCTTAAAGTAATAAGTAATCTTTCATCAGCAGTCACGCATTCTCTAAATCTTTTATGTTGCTTTGTTAACACTGGTGATAACAAATTCAAAAGATCTTCGTACGTTTTTTTTTTTGACATCGATAAAAATTTTTGGTCGTCTTGGGAAAGTTCTTGAGCCGCAACAAAAAGTCGACAGTTAATGTTCTTCTCGATGTAAGGATGACGCCAATAACGTTTACTTTTTTTACGTAGACGATATAAATAACACACTAAAATATCTTCATCGCTTGAAGGCGACATTTTCGTAGGACGCTCAAAGCGATACTGCAGGATTTTTTACCGAGAATATACAGATAGGTGAGTAACTGAAGGCAGTGCGGAATGTTTCGGTGCCGAGCTAACAGATCCCGCGCCGCTCCCGCACCGACAAATCAGAAAGCGGCCTTAGTCAAGGATTTGCGAATTTCCGTCCGCATAAAATTGGCAACCGGGTGTCTTGCCCTATCGCACGATTCGCAAGTTGAGGCCGGTCAGGAATGTGTGCGACCGCGGCTGCCAGCCACGGCCAATGTCCTTACGATCCTTACGGTAGGTCGCGGTTCGCGCACACATTCATACTCGCACATCGTGTAGCGGTATTTCGCGTGCCGACTCGCGAACTCCACCGCACCGGTCGGGTCGGGAAGACTCTCTTTTTCTATAACGGATTTTCCGGCAAATTCCTGCCCGTCGGTGCTCGCTGGCTGTCTTGTGTTGCTGCTTTCGCTCAGGTGCGTCCTCTTCCTGACAGAAATTAGGTTTGTATTGATAGGGTTGAAGGGCTTGTTGAATGGGTATTTGCACCCTAAGTATGGTATCACTACCCTGAATTAAATTTATTCAAGCTGTTATACCAGGGTGCATTAACTATATGCTAAATCACTTACAGTGGTTTGCACCAGTCATAGTTAAAGTTATAATTAAAGTTAAGCCTTAATTAAATAGCGAATTGCTTTGCACCGGTCATAGTTAGCGTCAAACTTATAATTAACTTTAAGCCAAAGGCAAAGTATGGTTTAACTTTGACGTTTGTTGGCTTAACTTTTGACATTTGAGGGTTTAACAAATTCTGACAGATCACTACAGAAATAAGTTTGGTTAGTTTGTGAAATATATTTTATAAAATTATTTCTATATTCTATAAGCAATTATGAATCAAAATAGATTACTTGAAGTCAATATCAATATCAAGTCGCGAGGAACTGAGGATACAACCATAACCTCAATCTACAACTATACAAAGCTGATTCTGGAGTTGGAGTCTATATTAGCAGGTAAGCAAATCAATTATTTAAAATGCTGTAAATTATGAGATAACGGGCGATCAAAACTTGGATGGATTTTGAAAACAGCAAAGATAAAACGTATATTTGTAATTTACAGTTATCACATTCACTAGGGGACAGTTGTTTGATACTGCATCTTAGTCGCCAAATGTTTACCATATAAAGGAAATAAAATGATCTTGAATTATTTTGTTTGCAGCAAGATGCAGTATTATTATGTGAATAGCTATCATAGTAGTAGTTATTACTGTAAAAATTAGAATGCAAGTGTCCTCCCGTTGTGGCTTGGACTTTATTTAATTCATTTTCATCACCCATTAGTTAATTACCTTCTATTTTTAATAAAAATATTGTTTATTTCAGGATGACAGATGATAATGAATACTTTAAGGGACTACTGAAAAACTGAAGCCTCTTTATTAACAAAAACTGAGTAATTTGAATAATATTGACCCATACTTTATGATTGAGGACTGCGGCAGCACATCACTGTTGTGTGTTCCACCGATCACCCTGTCCGAATTACTGAATTTTCTACTATTTAGGACAAGCCCTGATATATTGAAAGAAAATATATATAATAAAAATATAAGAGAATTCAACCAGTAGTTTTTGTTCAAGTAATAATACTTACCTTCTGATGAGTGCAACTTTGCAGTCACCCAATGAGTGTTTTTTTTAAATAATCATCTTGTTTAACAACACAGAAATTAATCACTCTCTGTGAGTATGTTAACAACATCATTTAAAATACATATTTTTAGCAAGGTATGCTGTATCTAGACACAATTTTATATCACATATTAGCTACTGATACTATGAAATATTTTATATTTTGTTATATGAGAAGTTATAAAAAAGTGATTCATTTTTCTCCATATTTTATTGACAGATATAATATATGGATAACATATGCATCTATTGGTTCTATTAATTTACACAGTATGTGGAACATATTAGTATTTACTTTCTATAAAGTCATCACAATGAAGCTCTGAACGCATAACATCCTGTGCTCTTTGCTTCCTAGTATCGGTCTGCCCCTTCTGCCTCAAAACACTTGGTAAGCTGAATAATTTTTTCTCCACACCTGTAATAACAAAAAGCAAGTACTTTGTAGTAGTGCATATACAACAAATCTGTTTTAAAAGAGAAGTTGATAGTCATAAAATGTATAAATTGTTTTTTGCATACTGTATCACTTGTTTCGGAAACTCATCTTAAGGTTATGCCAAAAGATTAATGTTGATTCATGTCTTGAAACCACCTATAGGTATATACATATAAAAATTGTAATTATTACCTATGAATGGACATTTTGCTAGTTTAACATTATAAATGTATAATAAAGGTGTCTTTAGTTGACCTCAGCACTTTGGACATTTCTATATATTTTTACTTACCACAAACAGATACAACATAAATGTTGTTACTCTGATGTCTTCTGTAGCCACTCCTATACAAGAGGATCCAGAATTAAGACACCTAAAATCCACCAAATGTTGGTTACTGCAATCAACTATTTCGCAGACAAAATCTTACCTAAAGAAGTGCATTTACTCCAAGGATTTACTTTTACCACTGTTGTTATGTTCTGTCAGTTGGATATTTATGATAATGGGTTATCAATTAATCGAAATGGAACTAAAAATACTAAAATGAATCCGAAATTTCTTAATCAAAACAAATAGCCTCAGTTGAAGTTGAAAGATAATGTTTGACAGCCATCAACTCATCAACAACAGTCACACGACCATCAGAGAACATCAAAAATACGACATGGTTGCCAACGTAAAATCTGAAATTCGTTAAATTTCCCTGTAAAGAAAAGTTAACTCATAATTAAAGTTAATCCTGACCGGTGCAAAGACACACAACTTTAAGCCTTAATTAAAGTTAAGCTTTAATTAGTTAAGCCAAAGGTTTAACTATGACTGGTGCAAACCACTGTTAATAAACAAACGCAAAACATGCTAGAAATTATTTGAAGACCCTCGATCAGTGGCGTAACTAAGGGCCCAGGGCCCCCAGGGACCGCAGCTCGGGGGGCCCCGTCGTTTTGGAGGCCCCATAGTCTTGAAGGCCCAGGGTCCTCAAGCGCCATCCTTTGTGCAACAAAGAAGTAGCTACTAAATAGTATGTAGTACATATGTGTCTTACTGTGGTTCCTGCATAAATTTCGTTTTGGTGCAAGATACATATTGAAATAATTCAACTCTTTTACTATATCTGGAGGATCGATCAAATATCTACGAAAAGCAGTATTGCAAGAGTCCTACAGTGAGGTTTGAAAAGGAGCGCGGCCATATAAACATTCTTTTGACATTTTGACAATTGGGTCAATCATCTGAAGTATTTACTACAGGACGATATGAGGTAATAACATGAGCAAAAAAAAGAAAACTAAGTGTACTACTGCATCACAGGAACTGTATAGCACAAACGCCAAACATAACAGAAGTGTTAAAGGAGAATGAAGAGTTGAAACAAATACTAGAAACAACAAAAATCTTACTCATTGAGAGAGAGAAATTAAATGAGCAACTAATGTTAGAAAATGAGAGGCTAGTTTCGCAATATAACCTTATAGCTTCCAATATAGTTGAGAAAGATAGTATTGTTGAAACAATTGACAAAATAACTAAAAGACTAGAAAACCTAGAGTGCACTGCGACAACGAAAACCTACTCACAGGCAGTAACCGACAAATCGAGGGCACATAAACATGAAACATTAAAAAATCTTACAATCAAACCTAAACATAAGCAAAATTGTATAACAACAAAGAAAGACCTTAGTGATAAGATAAATTTATCAAAGTTACAATTGAAAATTGAAGATGTAACTAATACCAAAGATGGAGGGATAAATATAAAGATGCGTAAAGAAAACTACAATATGTTCAAAAATGAGGTAGAAAATCAACTATCAAAACAATACGAAGTCATAGAGGAGAATATTTTGCAACCAAGAATTAAAATTGTGGGATACAGAACACACGAAGAGCCTTCAGCAGAAAAACTCAAGAGAAACCCAAACTGATTTTTTGAGATGAGGGAATTTGCTTTAATATATAGGAACATAATCTGACATGAATTAATTTTTCAAATATCTTGGAGAAGCAAGTCAGCAGTGATATTGGACGATAATTGCTTGTTTGTTTTTTAGCTCCCGACTTAAATATAGGTGTTACATACAGCAATCTTCATATTAGCTGGAAATTGACCTGATTCGATACACATATTGAAAATATTAGCTAGTGGTTTGGAAATATACTTAGATATACGTTTGACAGTATCAGTACGGATTTGATCATAACCAGGGGATTTTTTTACTTTCAGTTGGCTTATGACATATTCTATTTCGTTCTCATCTGTAGGCAACAGAACCATCGATTTTAAGCAACCTCTTCTTTTTATTTCTGACATTTCCTTTTTTGAAATATTTTTAGCTAGCTGTGCACCAACGTCGGTAAAGTAGTCAACAAATTCATTTGCAATTTCTTTCGTACAAGTAGTCATTTTGCCATTTTTTAACACGATTTCATTTATTTCTTTATAGTTTGTGTTACGATTTGTGGCATCCTTGACGCACTTCCACAATTGGGCATTATCACCATTATGTTGTTCTATTTTTGTTTTATAATAATTCGTCTTTGTAGATTTTATCAAATTATTTAATATATTTCTGTAATTTTTGTATGTTGTTAGGATATGGTTATTATTAGGATTTTCAAGAACATCTTTATATAATTTACTCTTGTGGTTTATCTATCTTAACAGTCCTTTAGTTATCCATTTTTTACGCGCTATTTCCCGTCTTTTATTTTTAACCTTACAAGTAGATTGATCAATATATTTTGACAAAATCTGACTAAATAATTCTGATGCACTGTTTGCTTCAGATTGAACATAAACCGAATACCAGTTTTCTTTTTCTAGTTTTTGTGATAAGGTCGTATAATTAATGTATGTCTTGTAGTTCTTAACATTTTCTGGCTGATTCTTCTTTTTAGTTTCGGGTAACGAATACTGGAACAATATAGGATGATGATCGGTTATTGTATAATTTAATAATATTGGATTGAAATTTTCATCTGATTCTTGGGTTTTTAAAAAAATGTGATCTATGCACGATTTAGATTCTCCTTGTATCCTAGTATATCCATTTATCATTGAATTGTAATTATTCTCACTCATCATATTTAAGTAATCATTACTAATAGACGTGTCACTAAGTATGTCCACATTTATATCCCCTACAATTAAATTAATATCGTATTGATGTTTTTGTCTTAGATATATATCCAAATTCTTTGTGAATTCTAAAGGACACAAACTCGGTGGTCTGTAGATCGATAATATGCTGATAATTTTATTAGAATACCTTATTTCTAAATCAATAGCCTTAAGATTTCCGAGTGTTATAATCTTAGAATTATAATCTAAATCGTTTTTAATAGAAATAACAAGTCCATCATTTTTGTTTATGTGCCCCTCGTTATATAACAAATCATAACCCGGCATACTCATCAACTGCATATCGTGTATGTGGTAAGTTTCGGTCAGAATTATGCACTGAAAATCACCCTTCAGCTCATGTAACAGTAACCTCAGTTCATCTATGTTTCTGTTGATACTACGAATATTATTATGAAATAAATTAAATCCTTTTCTGTTGATGTCCAGTTTATGTTTAGTCTTCCAATGTACGTGCTATATAAGTGTCTCTGTATGGTACCACATAATTCCTTATCTAATTATCCATTTTTATATATGTATCTTAGAAATAATATTGTCTATATTTTTGTCTCTCACAAAAACACAAAACACACTGGTATAAAACTCAGATAAGAGATAGCACTATCTATAGTACAGGAATACTAGCATTAACAGAGATATTAGGCAGTTTTCGTTACTTACAAAGTGATGTTCCGTTTAACGCTATTTGACAACTTTGACATTTGCATTTCGTTTTACGTATATCGTAACCGCTAAATGCCGGTATTGTACGGACGATAGCCATAGCGATTAACGAAGCGACACGCTTGCGCAGCACGAATAAAGATTAGATCATAACCTGTTTTGATTTTGACAGTGACACTGGTTTGGCTTTTGAGTAGATCTGCAACAATTATTATCCGTCGTTTTACAAAAATGCTTCCAAATTCGTCAAGCTGGGTCATCACTGGAGTCCAATAAAATTAACTCGTCCATCATTTTAGGACAAACTACAGCGAACACTATTGAATTATGATTTTCTTAACTAACGCAGCCAGTGCTTCCGCTATGAATATGGCATGACAAGTATATTGGCTTCAAACACTTCACCTAACTATAGATCGTTGCCCAATAATACAAAAGAGTTATCATGCCAACAATACCAATTAGAAACATATTTTTAAAGCCCATCACTACGTAAGACAACCCTCGTCTTCCTTATGATCAGTTTCTGTGGCATCGCATCCTACAGAACAACACAACTGTGTTTTGGCATTGTTAAACTCGTGTTTGTGGGCATGGCCGACTCTACACTAGGCCGGAGCCTTAGATGTGGCAACGTGGCTTAGCTGTCAAATAGTGGGCCTATAGTTTCAGAATAATTATTACATTTTATATGTATTAGAGTTCATCTCGATTAATAAATTAAGAAAAATACTTTTTAGAACTACTACTACTAATACCACTTACATCTGATGTCTGGTTCATCGTAGTCAAACACTACAAAATAAAAATAAACGCAACCTGTTTCCTGCGGCCACTTCCACTTCCACTTAAATGAACACTCAATTTAACTTGGTAAAGTGTCACTTGAGCTAAAAAAATTCACTATTAGGTCACTGTGAAGCCATTCTTGCTGGTCTTGATTCCCTTTCACTATCAAATCTTTTTGTAGTTATGCCCAGATGAGTTCTATTAACTGCATTTTTCTGTGATATCTGGGAGGTCCAGAAAACATTGTAGGTACCACATTGTGCTTTAAAATAGGTCTTATCCTTTGAAATGTTTGTAAAGTATTGTCTTTATTCTTATAAATATAACCAGCCCATAAGGGGAATACCGTTCACCCACTTCTGTTTATGTCCTTTATTGGAAGCACAATTGCTAATGAACACTCAATTTACTTTGTAAATTGTCACTTGAGCTAGAAAAATTCACTATTAGGTCACTGTGAAGCCATTCTTGCTAGTCTTGATTCCCTTTCACTATCAAATCCTTTTGTAGGTATGCCCAGATGAGTTCTATTAACTGTATTTTTCTGTGATATTTGGGAGGTCCAGAAAACATTGTAGGTACCACATTGTGCTTTAAAATAGGTCTTATCCTTTGAAATGTTTGTAAATTATTGTCTTTATTCTTCTAAATATAACCAGCCCTTACGAGGAATACCGTTCACCCACTTCTGTTTATGTCCTTTATTGGAAGCACAATTGCTAGTGCAACCTGGTACTACACACTTTGCAGGCATGTTTTATCTTTATAGTTTCATTTGTGCAGGTAAATAATTAGAAACACATTAAAAATCACCTTGCAATGTTCTTTTTACTCTGGAATAAGGTTATGTTGGGCCATGGTTTGGTATGTCCTCTATTGGGCTGCAACCTGGTACTACACACTTTGCAGGCATCTTTTTATCTTTATAGTTTCGTTTGTGCAGGTAAATAATTAGAAACACATTAACAATCACCTTGCAATGTTATTTTTACTCTGGAATAAGGTTATGTTGGGCCATGGTTTGGTATGTCCTCTATTGGGCTGCAACCTACACATTTTGCAGGTATCTTTTTATCTTTATAGTGTCGTTTGTGCAGGTAAATAACTAGAAACACATTAAAAATCACCTTCCAATCTTATTTTTCACTCTGGAAGGTTACACTAATGACATAACAACAAATAGAAGCTCGGCCCCCGATTCAGTGTTGCCATATTTCAATGCTCCGACCTAGTGAGTAAAGTCGGCCATGTTTCATCCAGTACATTTCAGAAACTCACCAGGGCAGAACTACTCCTCTGTCCTACGAGTAAAATATTCATCTGGCAACACGGCAGTCAGGGTACCGCCCCAGTGCCCCACCGCCAACTTGACAGTTGCTTTTAACTACCTAGTCTGTGCTTTTAACTAGACAGAAATAGTGGTGGGGAAAATCAACCAATTTCTATAATCACTCGAGTTAAATTTCACTCAATATGACCTGAATCAACTTGTCAGTAAATATTTATGCGTGCCACTCTCTAATTTATGAAGTAAGTAGATTATCACAAAAAATCTGGATATTATTATTTTTTCAAATTCTTTTCTGTGAGTTTCTATTATTGTCATTGTCCAATGTTACCTAGTGCCTTAGAATGAGTGTTAATTTTTTATCATTATAGTACTTTATTTTGTTCAAACTAATGCGAAAATATAATATCTTATTGATATTATTTTGAAATGTTCAGTTTGTGGTAAGTTTTCAATTATTCTATTTATGTTTACTATTTTACCCTATCAGTTATTGTTAATTTGATGTTACTTGTGTCCAGTTTGTCGAAGTCTTTTTGTTAAATTAAAAAAAATATGGTGACTTTTTTCTCGACAACTTACAACTAAATTAAATAAAATTACATTATATAGAATATTTATTTAGTTTGCTTCTTTGTTAATTCATATTTGCTAAGTACGAATCCTACATCACTGTCTAGCAGATTCTGTTTCATTCGAGTGTTGCTCGATCCGGCGCAACGGGGACGGAGCGACACTTGCCGTTGGTGCAGTTTAGCTCAGAATGAATAAACATGTGTTATGTTTTAGTTGCTGCTTTCACTTGTAACTCGCAATACTCGCATCGTTCACTCGTAATCGAGTGACATCGGTTATATCAATAATCTAGTACTCGAGTACATTTTCATTCGAGTTATCCCATCACTAGATAAAAATGAAAAAATAACCGTACCTGTTTTGTGTGAAAAAAAAACAAGAAACGTACCTCCGTACCTGTTTTGTGAAAAGAAATGTCTAAATAAAAGAATAACAATGTGAATTTATTATTGGAATTGGTATTAACTAATAATTTCATTAAGCCTTCTCGGCAAAAGTGTGGAATGTGGATAAAGCCAAAAACCATTTCTGGTTTTGAAGGGAACAGGTAATTACAGAAAATGCAGAGGCAATTGAATTATTTATTAATTATTAGACCTTACATGGAGGAAGGAATAATTTCATATAAACTTGAAGTATAGGATGAATGATATCAGCAGCACCTGTGCCTACTTTGTGACTATATTTATAAGAAGTTCTGTAACAAGCATGCATCGTAGTTCGAAGTTTCAAGTATGTATGTGTCTATAATCAATTTCTGACTGACTGAAGTACTAACTAGTGAGGTGGTATTATTGATTATTAATTGAGGTGGCTGTGATGATACCACTTTTATGATTGTGTTACAAACCAGCGCAGTTCGCAATTAGTAATTATACAATAATTATAAAAGTAAACATGGAATATCTGGCATTAATTTGCAAATCAATCGCTTTGTTCTGATTTTGTGGTATGATTTTGATACATGAATTCTAAAATATTTTTGACAAAAGTGTCATCCAGCTATGACGTTTTGTTTCCAATATTGATAAAATACTATTGGATGATACTTATTAACTATAGACCTCAATGTCCAATAGAAAGTCTTCGTTAAACCTCGACCAATAGAATTCATTCGTTAGACTGTTCGTCAGAATATGCATATTGATAAAATCGGGCCTTAGAGTTTTGTGATGTATGCACATATACGAGTATTGCTTAATTTCGAGAGTGGGAAACGCGCCAGTGCCTGAAAAATCGTGTCAGTGGCGGCGCAACAATAATTAAAAAACTAAAAATATGAAAACAGTTCACACTTCGCTTTCAGAGGCTCCAGATCGTTTTGCATGTTTCAGTTGAAGTATGCAGAATGAAAACTGTGGCGTCCTAGTTTCTAAGGAGGGAGGCGCAAGAAACTATTTACGAGAGTTTTGCGTTGTACGTTTTTTTGCGGGCAGGTGGGCGATGATTTGGTTGCAAGGGGATTTCAGACTATAGCTTCATGCAGTGGGAAAACAACAAAATGAAATCATTATTATGTGTGGGAAGTATGAGTCAATCAGCTTGACTCCATTTTTTTATAAACTAATTAGGGCAAATGAGTTCGTTTATTTTTTTTTTATGGTCGGCCTTCCGCAAAGACTGAAAGCCTATGGCGCTGTAGAAGCGCTGCGAGAGGATAAGTGTCGGTTCACGTTAGATTTGAAACGCTGCAGGTTGTAGCCGTCAGGAAACAGATTCCCCGGCAGCTGATTCCACAGCGTCGAAGTTCTCCAAAAGAAGGAATGCTGGAGGAGACTCGTTCGGGGAGTAAGGACCTAGACCTGGTATTAGGATGAGATCGCAGAGCTTTTCTAGTGTTCCTGGTTCGGACGGCCTGTGGTGTTATTATCTGGGAGAGCTCACTCGAACATCTTCCGTGATAGAATCTGTAAAGCAGGGATAGGTCAGCCACCCTCCTTCGATGTTCCAGGCTGTGAAGGTTCTTTGTGACATTAGGCGTATCGATAATTCTAATTGCTCTTTTGTTGATAGTGTCCAGAAGCTTTAGAGAGTGTTTGGGAGCGCATCCCCACACATGGGAGCAGCAGTAGTTGCTCTGGTGTATACAACTTCCTACAGCGGAACAAAACTCCAAGCCTATGTGATGCCGTTTCAGCAATACTGACGATTTGGTCATGCCAGGACATGTTATTGTTGATGTTGATTCCCAAGAGCTTGACGAAAGGTGATTCGACTATGGGGTGACCCTCCATTTCCACGGTTGGTAAGCCATCGTGAGACTTCTTTGTAAGTGTTGTTGCCTGAGTTTTTTGTACGTTGAACTGTACTTTATTTGCTATTATTGTATTAAGTTCTCACGCATTTCCTCAACAGCAACTATTTTTTTCTCAGTGTTCCAAATGTGACGAACACGGATAGCAATAACGTTATACCATGTGTGACTTCAATAGCGTAAACTGCATGGTTGCATCGATTTCAGATCATTATTCTCCGGAGTGTACGTCCAACTGTGCTCTATGATCTACCGCCAAATGTCTCAATTGTGCGCCGTTCTAATCTCCCAAAGGCCTATTATTGTCAACTGTTCGACTGTATAGATGCAACGGATCAATTATCCACTCGACTTATATCGATTATATGGCGGGTTCCCGCCTTTTGACTGCTGCCTACAAGAATGTTTTAATCAGAGCTCGACTTGGCTGTCAGCCGGCCAAGCTAAAACTGTCGTCTACCGACAGACGGCGAGAAAACCTCGACCTAGTGGCGTTCGCGATTGTCCACCTTGACAAAATAACACTCGGGCCGCAAACTGTAAATTAGAGGAATGCTCAGTTGGCTGCGCCACCGCAGGCATTGCTCCCGCTTCCATTGTTTCCCGTATTCAGTTGCATAAATTCTTGCGTTGCGCGAAAGTTCGCTTTTACCACAAATAACTGATGATTCGGGAGCTTCTCGCGTACACTGTGGAGCTTTTAACGTTGTGGGTTAAAATGTGGTCGTTTCAAGTAGAGACGGGCATATCGGATCAGCGGATCTAGAACACCTCAAAGATCCGGAACAGTGATCCGGTCCACGGGTCAGTCGGATCCCGACTATCCGACTAGCGAATGCAATCATTCACCTTCGATCTTGACCAAAGCACGAGGGAACCGGCCAATCTGGGTACTCGGTGCAGACAGAAGTGAGCCAGTACAGTTCAGTACAATTCATGTATAATTTATTAATTTGTTTTATTTTTGTATCAGATGATATTTATTTTTTTATAAATATGTACCTAGAAGATGCATATGTATTAATACTGTTCTTTATAAATTTCGATTTGATATCGTTTAATAAATAAGTATTCAGTTTTGAGTTTCTCGTATTTGTTAAAATACACTCCTGGCACGTAAAAGTAATTTTTTGTCTCTAATATAAACAGCCACAACTCATCATATACGAAAAATATTCATTTATTATTCGCCCTAAAATATCTATCTAAATATTCCTTTAAATTCAGATCCCAGAATATTAAGCATTATGGGTATCATTTAGCTTTAGCAGAACACTGAACCGACAACTGAACATCGCCAATCGTCAGATCAACTGACCGACATACATATATCGCCGTGGCACGCACCATCCTGCTTTGTAATTCCGGATTTGTGATCCGACTGACCCGTTGTCCCGTTGAGTTTAAATTTAGGATTCGGTTCAATTAGATCACCTTAAAGATCCGGATCAACGAACCGGATCAGAACCGTTCTACACATCTGTAGTTTCAAGTTCAAGTTTCAGCTGAATTAAAATTGGTGAGCTAATTTTGCCTTTAAGGGGCCTGGGTATTATACACACATTTATACATACAGGGTGAGTTTTTAGTACTGGATCGGTCCATAACACCATTACCGCAGAACATGGTGAAAAAATTTGTAAGTAAAAGTTGTAACTAAGGATATGCTCCTTGCTTATAGAATATTTTGATTTATACTATTATCTGGCCAACGGTTCTGAAGCTACGGAGTATCGGTAAGAGGGGTATAGTTGTAAAAAACGGCCGATTTCATTCATAAAATAGCCATGGGCGTGCGGAGTTTACGTGAATACTTCAGGGATATTTGTCTACGAAGCATTTTTTTGTATAAATGTTCATGTTTAAATAAGATAATAACAATAATTACGACAAAAAATAGTGTACCTAACAAGCTGACAAGACAATAAACTCGACAAAATATTCAAATAGTTTGGGACAATCTGTAGAAAGATTATAAACACGACATACAAAACCTCACTGGTATTTCGATATTTCCAGACAGAAAGAGAGAGAGAGAGACAGGAACATAAAGTTGGTGGCAGGGCGGCCAATAGCCAGATTTAATCTCCATGGCCAGAGCATGGTAGTAGATCCTCAACCAATAAGGTTGCCTGACAAGCCGTTGGATGACAGGATGAGTTACGAGGGTTGCTCTATATCTCCGTCAATCCACCAGACGCGGACAGCTGTTTCACGCAGATTTTTTCTGTCGCCTGCTCTAACAGGCGAGTTGTTGCCGATTCACCTGAAGTTGATGATGTTTTCAGAAAATATGTTCATTTCATAACAGGCGGATCAAAAAATATCAATTATTAAATAAAAGTACATTAACGACTATACTAAAGTAGCTACAAAAATATCTTAAATTGCTGTCACCATTAATTTTGCTTTTTTTTATAAATAAACTTGGCAACATCGAACATTGTTGTCCGCATTCCTTTTGTAGCTTCAGATCCGCTGGTCAAATAATACGTAGTGGTGCAAACATACATTTTTTTAAACGAGACACTCTATATATTATTCTATATTTAGTTTCTACTGATAATTTCGGTTCTTGAAATATAAGGTATTGTAACATTATACAGGGTGTTTCGAAAATTATCACCATTTTTATATCCAAATCTCTGCCAAACGAACGTACTGTATATTGAAAATTAATTCATCAAACATTATTTTTTTAGACGAAAAGATTAAAAAATTCCCAGGCTATACAAAAAGTTGACGACGCATATTCATATACAGGGTGAGGTAGAATGCAAAGACTAGATTTTCTATTTTTTTTCCAAATGTAACCCCCCATAATTTATTATAAAATATTGCCTTCAGTATGCTCTTTCATATTTGTATAGCATTTCAGATACTAAACTTACATTCACAGTGTCTGAGAAATTTCGATTTTTCTGCAAACTTCAACTGTACCTTCTATTTGTGTACCTACTGAAATTTATCTATTTTGAATAAGTGCTACCGAATTTTACTTGTACTTAACAAACAACAGCTAAAATGTAAGGCTATCGAGATAATATAAGTCAAGTATGCTGAACAAACAATTCCATGGACGTGATGCATAATTGTCAGGCAGATCTATCAGGTAGGCTATGAAACAATAACTGACCCAATCCGAATAAAACGATTCTTCAGTTTTTCAAATGCATCAGTTTCAGAGTGTCTTCGCTCTGGATGTAGCTGTTGATAGTTGATATATTCTAGAGGCAAGTAGGTAGACTCTCAAAGGTTTTCCTAAATATCATCTATTTGTTCTTCCAGGGAAAAATTCATTCTTGAAGCTCGGTTTTTATTCAGTACGAAATTATTGAGCAGGTTATGAAAATAGCCAATATTTCAAAGCCTACCTGATAAATCTGCTTGATAATTATGCATCACGCCTACAAAATTGTTTCCTCAGCATACTTGACTTATAATATCGGAGTTTTGACTTCAGCAAATATGACCTTATATTCTAGTTGTTCGTTAAAGACAAATAAAATTTGATAACACTTTCTCAAAATAAATAATTTTGAGTATACAAATAGAAGGTATATTTAACATTTGCATTCATTATTTTTTTATCTTTGTAATAATAATGTTCATAGACATAATAATGTTGCCAATTGTGAGCGAGCTTCTATTACAGCAATAGAGAGAACAGCAACACTTGATTAATATTTGGAGAAGAATGGAAATTAGAGAAAAAAAAGCAATCCTTTCGAGCTTATAGAACTGTTTCGATTAAATAAAAAGCACATACATGTATATATTTTTATCGAAATTATATAATAATATAAACAAAAGGTCCTGTAGGCATCTGATTGAGGAAATTCGACCTTTGGTTCAGGAGAGATTTTCAAGAAAGGGCATTTACTCTGGAGCCTAAGTTCTTTGCTGCCTTAAGATTCTATGCTACAGGTTTTTACCAACGATATATGTATTGGACAAGAATTTACAGCTGGAATGAGTCAAATATCCATAGTGAAATAAAAAGTTTATTTGCTAGTTACTGCTGCCACTAATATACTCACAATTTCCCTTAAGTATAAAAAAAAAAACTGAAGTACAGAGTTAATAAAATTTCAATATTTGTGTAAACAGATGTATAACCTCACTTTTGAGAATCTAAGCATCGAATCGACTGCTCTGCAGCTGTCGAGTATAGGTATCGAGTTTATATTGTCAAATTGTGGCAAACGGAATCGCTCCCTGGGTGCTTATCTATTGCGATTCTCAGATGTATCCCCAGCTTAAGTCAATATTCGATATTCTGCAGAAGAACACGGTGCGAATATATCAGATAAAAATGTCTTGCGGAACAATAGGCTAGAGTCGCGTCGCCGTCGCGTCGGTCGGTCGGCTTCGGCGTACCATCGTGCCATAGTTCACGGCTGGCCGACTGTGGCTGGCGCGGCGCCTGCAAATTTATCAAGATGGACAATGGGCGAGTGGCGAGTGTCGAGTGTCGTCGCCACAGCCACGGCCACAGCCACGGTGGCCGCGCCGCGCCGCGACGCACAGGCGTCGGCGTCGACGCTCTGCCTTTTCGACGGCGTCGCCGTCGCTCGGAAGCCAGCCACTCGGCCATCTGTTCAAGTGTTGGATAAGGCCTCTCGCCCGCTACAGCTATCGGCTGTTGCTAATAATAATAATAATCACCAGATCCATATTATAAGTATACACCAATATCAGTAATTGATAACGATCAATACAAACTATACTGGGACGTTGAAATTCATACAGGCAAGACTATCCCAGCCAATAGACCAGATATAGTTTTCCAGTCAAAGGCCGACAAAATGAGGAAGTTTCCATTTTTTTCAAATTTTAGTTAATCAGATAGTCCTAAAGAGTTAGAGAACAACGACGAAAAAATTTTGTAATTATCTCCATTAACAGAAAAGTTATAGTCCTTCAAAGTGCGAATAGCCGTATCATCCGCGCGAAGCCGCTGTGACGTCACATCACACACGCAAGTCTGTGTGCTGCCCTCGCAAGCCCCGCGCCGCCGCCGGCGCCGGCCCCCTCGTTCATGTTGTTATTCCTTGTTTTCAGTAGAGTAGGCGACGCCGACGGTGACTAAACGATACACTGCAGTTTATTGGTACTCGTATTATTAGAATATGTCTAGCAGACCGAGAAACTATAAATATTGCATTGTACTCAGGTGTACTAACACCACCATAAAAACACCAGACAAATATTTCAATGGATAGCCTATTACGAATACAAAAAAATTGAGTTTTATGACCCCCCACCCCCCAACTACCCCAATTTCACCCCCACCCAAAAAAGTAGAAAATGATCACGAAACCCCTAAAACGCCTAAAAACGAAGATTGAGCTGTTTCTATATTTTTAGTTTTTTTTTATTGCTGCGCCGCTGCTAACACGATTTTTAAAAATCATAAAGATTTTACATCCTCGCAGCGGTAGTAATACTGTGTGAAAATTTAATTGAAATCAATCCTAGTTTCCTAGTTACACCATACAGAATGATCAGAAGCAATACTCTCGCATGTATACATAAGAAAAGTCGACGATCCGTAATAGCCAAGGTAATGTTCGGATGCACCTAAAAAAGTGTATTATGACGCTAGGCATTTCTTTCACAGATTAGTGGACGGCCTGTTATGAATACAATAACTTTGCAGTTTTACAATCCCTCTACCCCCCAACCACCCCAATATCACCCCCATCCAAAAAAAGTAGAAAATGATCAGGGACCTCTTGTAAAGCTAGATTGAAAGTTCAACTAAGTTAAGGCCTCCAATCTAGCTAAACTGGGGTACCTTTGGGCTGCTCAGTTTACTTACGGTGGGTTGTGGATCCTTGGCAACTTATTCTTTTCCTCTTATAAGAGATGTCAGGCAAAATCACTAACTTTTATCGCGAGATTACTCTAAGGTTCAACAAAAACTCAAGAAAAGGGCGCCAGGAGTTTTCACCTCCAAACTCCAAGGAAGTTAGTGAAATTGCCCAACCTCTCCAGAAACACTGAAGGGATGGGTGCAGAAAAAAAACTCAAAAGAGAATTAAACAATAACAAGTATATTGGTGGTTAAAATATAAACTATATGAATTGTGAATATTGACTAATTTACAGTGGTAAAAGGGGACTAATTTACAGTGGTAAAAAGGGACTGCTGTAAGTGAGCGATACAACCTGGCTTGCTCAACGAGGTTGTCTTCTCCTCCTGGGTCGGCTTGTGGGCTCCTTCTAACCGCTCCTTCAGAGGGTCCCCTCTGATGACTGGCAGCCTCTTCAGGTTCCTTTGGCCCTGACCCCTACTCTTTGATTTTTCCCTTTAAGACTGAGGGATATCTGGGTCTGGCTCGGCTACCACTTCCGGCCGCCGTCATGCAAAGTATAGAAAAAAGAAAGATTAGAGTCTGGACCCTCTATGGCAAAACCCCAGGATGTAGGAGGTTATGCAAGCTCAGGCGTACTACTTGGCTTTGAATAGAACAATTAAAAGCCCCCTCCTCAACAATTTAGTTGAAACAATATCTGTTTAAATTTAACAATTTAGCTGAAACTATATCTGCTTAAATTTAACAACTTAGTTGAAACAATATCTGCTTAAATTTAACAACTTAGTTGAAACAATATCTGCTTAAATTTAACAAGGATCCCTTACAAATTGCTTAAATTCTATACTAAAATTTCTTAAAAGTTATACACCAAGCTATAGCAGATATCTCCCCACAATGGTTCACAATTAAATCTGCATATATAAAAAAAATATAATCTTAAAATAAAGTACCAATATCGTAGCAACAAAGTATCACCTAACCTAGATACTTGATAGGCCTTTCAAGTCTAACACTTAAAATAAAACTTAAAAATATGAGTCTTGAAGTGAGCAAGGCTATAGTTCACTTAAGTTCAAAGCGGTTTAATTGATTTAAGAGAAAATCAAGGCTATGATTCTATTAAGTTACTGCTGGCTCTAGTGCTCCAGAAAGTAAGAATCTTGAAAGGTAATACAACGACAAAAAAAATTATCAAGCCCACAAATGTTTACTAAAATGTCTCAAAATCAAATATCACAAGTAATCCAGAAAATTGAAACTATATGCACCGTAGTTGCAAGGTGCGAGCAACTATACTTCAATAAATACTCTCAATATTAAAATTATAGCTCCAAAGGAAACAAAAATC
Source organism: Callosobruchus maculatus (assembly GCA_951848785.1). Taxonomy (NCBI): domain Eukaryota; kingdom Metazoa; phylum Arthropoda; class Insecta; order Coleoptera; family Chrysomelidae; genus Callosobruchus; species Callosobruchus maculatus. The sequence continues at coordinate 42,863 of CATOUR010000518.1, forward strand.
TATGAGTACGTTCAGTCTCACATAGATGTACTTCGGTAGGCTGTATCGGTTGTAAATATGGAAAATTGTCAAAATCGTACAGCAAAATTACAGCTCAAAATTTGCAAAATGTGTGTGTCAGCACACTCAAAAACTATCAAGATTATACCAAAATAAAGACAGGTGCTTTTCTCTCTCTCTAAAAATTGTACGAGGTACAAAGAAAACTGAAGAAGGTTAGACACCTATGCAAAAGTGCTCGCATTAGCTGCCCAAAATGGCGGAAACAATAACGAAGCAATTTTTACACAGACTCTAACAAATAACAAAAAGAGGTGTGCTCTCTCTCTCTCTCTCAAAAAGTACAAATGAGCAACAAAACAAAAAAAACAAAGAAAAAGCGGACTGAAGGTCACACTTGGACGTGACTACAAACTCTAGATGCGAAAGTACGTAAAATAGCTTGATAGCTGCCCAAATGGCGTTCAAAATATTGAAATAAGCAACTTTTACGTACCCTCTACATCCAAAGTAGCAGGAACAGCTTGCAGTCATGCTCCTGTGTGTCCTTCCAAGGTCGCAGAAGCAGGTGGAAAAGGGCTTGTATTCCCTTAGATCGACATCAGTACGAGGTGGGCTTCTTCGGGAAGTAGATGCACTCACTTGAGCTGAAAACACATATATACCACAGTATGGTGTTCACAACCTAACTAGAAAACGAAACTAAATCAAATCAACAATATCGATTTTAGATACTAAAGGTTCGATATCAACGGCATCAACGGTATGCTACCAAAAATACGAAATCACTACGAAACAATGGCGGTCAAACAAAATGTCGAAATAGCGGAATTCCACAAATAATTGCCGTGTTAGGTACTTCAAATAAAAATCTCGCGAAAAGAGAGTGAATAAACTTCAAAGTTAACCTCCACGACAAATAAAGCGAATCTATTTCATGGACATGGCGAAAGGCCAAAAGACCGAGCTAGGTTAAAGGTGGCGGTCGGCGGAATGCCGACACGCCACCAACACCATACACCTGACCTGTTGCTGCTGTAGCTAGAGAGACCCGAAGAAGGAAGAAGCTAGGGAGGGACGAGCCTATTTATAATTTTTCGTTGGAAGTCACAAACACTTGGAAAACTTCTCGATTGTTCACGAATACCATAGACAACTGTCAAATCTCACCACCCCCCAGTTAGGCAGTGCTGCCAACAGCATACTACCAACCCAGCCTCAAAGTAACTATAGTCTTAATTGCAAATCGAGACAGAATTACTATTATTAATGAACTAAACTCATAATAGGGAATGAAAAATGCACCAACAGAATGAAACTAACAACTTTGCAAGGTTAAATTCTATAGACAACAATATAGTAACACGTTGAAATTTTCCCGCAGGTAGGCAACCCACATTGCGCACATATGTGAGTCTTATTGCATATAAGACATACGTACAAACCAAAGAATAAACTCCAGGCGTACTACTGGTATCCATAGGCGCGGAAAAGGGGTTCTTCCAATAGCGTAACGGCAAGGCACAAGCGTGGAACACATATTCACCTGCCAATCGGACATTATTCTGGAAGAATTGATCTATAAAAGGAGTCACAAACGACGTGTAACGAAATTAACAAAAATTTCGTTACACTCTAAAACGCCTAAAAACAAAGTTTGAGGAATATTTAAAATTTATGGTTTTTTCTAATAACTCCACCACCCATGCACCGATTTTCAAACTGATAGGAACATTAGCTATAACTACCCCCACAGGATATCGCTGCCAAATTTCATAACAATCCATGCAGCGGTTACTGAGATTACGTCGCTAGAAGAATGCGCACAGACAGACCGACAGACAGACAAACCGACGGAAATGAGTTGTGTGGATTTTCGTTAAATGTAGACATCATAAAACACCCAAAAATCGTATTATCTCAAAATCGAAAATTTTCACGATCACAATAGGTACCTACTCTCCTTACCCTTATCCACTTTAGGAAGATTACTAGAATCACCACGATCGTAACCTTCCTCCATACTTCAAAAATATACTGGCGTCAGCCCGGTACAACAAACACCTTCGCCGTTCCACTCAAATCTGAATGTCGCATACTGCACAGCGCAGCGTATGCAATATGCATGCCGAGTCCCGACCAGAACATGTGATGTGACGTCAAACGGGTTTTCACCTCCGCGGTCGCTTTACGCAAACATAAAATTGAATAACTCCGCCGTTTTTTGGAATACTCAGATGATTTTTTCGACATTGTTCAAGTGAAGAAATAGACTATCAGATAATAATGAATTTTCCAAATTTTATTTTTTTGGAAACTTGTCCGTTAGCTGTCTGACAGATATTGCCATTCCCAACGATGTGAATATCCAAAACACCTACGCTGGGAAAATATCTAAATACACGGACCTTGCCATGGAAATAAAACCGCTTTAGGAACAAGACAAAGTTACTATTGCCCCCTCACTATGTCGGTCTCAGGCGACATTTACGCAACACCTTCAACAGCTAGGCCTGGATGAAAGGTTACAGAAAACATTCCAAAAGTCTGTAATCCTGAAGACCTGTAACACAGCACGATCCTTCCTAAATTCTGATTAGTCCGTCATAGTCCAGATGTTGACTTGGCACAGCCCTTCAGCACCTTGTCACTGCCGCAATTATGCGAGAGGAACTTAGAGTGTCGGAAAAATAATAAAAAGACGGAATACATCATATAGAAAAAGTCACGGCACAAAAAATAATAGAAAAAAAAAGAGACATATAATTTATTGATAAATAATACCTTAGAGCCTAATTTCTAAAAAAACTATCCACATTGTAGATGCCCTTTTGTACGAGTAGCTTCTTTAAGCGTGATTTGAATAGACTTTCATATCCACAGCCTCTTATGCTACATGGTAGTTTGTTGAACATCCTTAAACCTAAACAATCTGGAGAATTGTACCCTAGAACATATTTCCTCTGTGGAACATACACGTTTTGCTTCTGCCTGTCGTCTTGTATATGAACATCACATGTGCTAATAAATTTGTTTCTATTTTTGTAAATATTAAGGCACACCTTAAATATTAGTAACGCAGGAACTGTTAAAATATCGAATTTGACGAACAGAGTTCTACATGTATCTGTCCTGGAAAGGCCTGCCATAGACCTGATTGATCTTTTCTGGGAAATAAACACACCCTGAGCTAACGCACTCTTTCCCCAGAAATACATCAGCATCTGGCCAGATGTAAGAATATCTCTTATGTTGTTAAATAAATATGATACAGAATTCATTTTTGAGATTAAATATTCACAGTGTGATTTCCAGTTTAAATTTGCATCTAAGTGTAGGCCCAAAAATTCAGTTTCATCATATTGCTTGTGCTATAAGTGATTGACTGCCAGTGGTAATACTCGTGGCAAAAACAAACTGGTAATACCAAGAAGTAGCCAAAAGTCTTGGAGTTGACTATTATAACATACTCCCCGAGAACGTCAGCAACCTGCCACTAAATGCTTTCAAAAGAAAGGTTAGATCCATTTTATTAGAAATCGCTCCCTACAATTTTAGTGAGCTTAAAGAGTATTTTTAGAAATCTTATTTGTAGTTATAAATAATGTTCGAGTATATTTAGCTGTTTATTTGATTGTTTTTAATCTGTGTCAATGTACAAGTATTTACTTTGATTATGATCGTTACCATGATAGAGGTATACAAAGACTCATATTTATACAGTGTGTACATATGTTTAACCTGACTCGCCAATATTGTTTTATACATTCACTGGTATAATAAATATCTATCTATCTATAATAACCCATTATCAAATTTGATGCTACTCTCTTTGTCTGTAATTCTTTGCTTAACTAAATCAAATTTTTCTGGAAAATATGATGCAGCGCTAACACGTTAACCTTGATGTATATGAAAGTATGTAAAGTGGACTAGTAACCCTATTGCTATAAATCCTTATGCTTGTAGTATCAGATAAAAGCTATTTCGATAAAATTGCCGAACCCTCTTTGTCTCTATGTGATTAATGTACACGGGCATACGGAGGCGGAACGGATGTGTTGTAGAGCAGAGAAAATTGTTTTCCGACACCGGTTAATAGGTTTGCTGTGGTTCCAACTACATTTTCTGCAAAACGAGGATGTTTTGGGAAGGATACTCTGGTGTTGACTTTATGACCTGTCAGAGGGCGCAGTCCCTTGAGTCCTTCGGATATTGTGTGCGATGGCACAGCAGCGAAGGCAAGGATCTTGTGCAAAACTGTTTCATGATCGTGGAAGGTCACACAGTGGCCGCGATATGGTCCGGGAGGTGGCGTCAAATTTCATCGGACCATTAAACTGAGGCTGGATTTTTTTTAATGTAGACTTTCTTAATGTTGATGAGAAAAAATATCTGTGTTAGCTGGTCCATATCCGTGACCTAATTTTGAGAGCATGCGTAAGTGGCAAAAAAGGGGACCCACGTGGCTGCGCGATGAACAGCGTCTGCCTTCGATAGTGGGAGAGCAGTAGCCTTGTGCGCGGTTAGCGCTTGGGTGGGTGACATAAGATTGCACCGGACACACGGGCTGGCGGCGATGATTTGGTTGCAAGGGGATCTCAGATTATAGCTTCATTCTATGGGACAGTGAAGAGGTATCACCCTAATGTGTAGTAAGAACTGGTCAATCAACACTGTACTTTGTACTTTGTTGTACAAAAAGTTTCTCTAGGAGCAAAACGAATTTAAAGATCTTAAAATAGGAAATGATACAATCAAGCAAAGTAATAGCCTTAACTATCTGGGGGTAACTTCAGATAAAAGGTTAACGTTTCAAGCGCACATCAGCAAATTGAGGGCGAGGGGGCATAATAACGGCTCTATATCCTTTGATCTGTAAGAATAGTAAACCCCACACGTCTGCTCATCTATAAACAGGTTATAAGACCAACTCTGTTATATGGATGTCCAGCTTACAGTTCTGCGTCAAACACACAATTAGATTTTTTTGGAAAGAGTCGAAAATAAAATTTTGAGAATGATAATGAATGCTACGCGAAGAGAAACTAATTTACAGATCAGAGAGAACTAATATATATGCGACTTCAAATTAAGTATTTTTTAATTTAGATTTTTATCAAAATTGTAACATATTTGGAGGGCTCTCATCTTTTAGGGCTGTCTTAACAAGTTTTTATGAATAAACTCTGATTCGTTTTATATTTTTTATTGTAGCAATAAAGGATATTCTGAATTTATGATCATAAAACAGTAATAGATAGATACCTGTAATACTCCATGTAATAAATGTCTAGATAAAAAGGCTTTCCGTTTCCGTGATAGATCACTGATAAAATGTACATAAAACCAAGTTATCTCTATACGTCATTTGTCTACCAAAATATCTAAGTGACAGCAATCTTAAGATAGAATAGTTCTATCATACCACGTTATGAAGTCTTAAAGTCTAAAGGATTTAAAGGATTTAACAGCTTTAAGAACAGAGGAATGCTTATTTATCGGAGACTTAACAGAGACTTGTCCAAGTACTTGTGGTTTTAAGGCTAGCTTTAATGAAAGCCGTGACAGCTCTCTTAACTGCGGGCCTTCCCGGCTGTGAGGAGGTAATATCATTGCCTTAATGAAGATAATGAAGGAAGACAAGTTCTCTTTAGACAGGCATGCAATACTGAGCTGTATCAGCCTCTTTAAGCTCTGATAAAACTAAAAATGTTTCTTGGGACCCTTGGTCTGCATTGCATTACAACATTACAAGAATATGCAACCAAGCTGTAGACATAGTGGTGGTCCAATGAACGCATTGCGTTCTCTGGGCGCTTCGCTGCTGGACATGTCGCCGACAAGAGTGGTTGGCATCCTCAGACTCTGTTACCTGCTCGCCGTGTCCCGAGAAACTGTTTCGATATTCTGGAAAGCACACACTTTGGGAAAGCAAGGACGATGTAACACCTCTGTTCTCCATTACTCCTTACAAAAACTTTTTTCTGTCTAATAAATACTAGAATATCATTTGAAGAGCTTGGGGCAATAAAGGACATAAGCCACACTGACATAATTTTGAGAAAACAGGCTTTGAAAGTTTTGACAAAATGCTGAAACTATGTTCTCCTATATTATCTGATATGAATTAGTACAATATATTCACTAATGATCGATCTACGAGTTGATGTAGACTTTAAAGGACAATCATGTCGAATTTTCGCAATATAATTTTTTTACAAAATATTGTGGCTTACTGCCTTTTTAAAAAAATGTTTGATGCTATTAGAATACATGAAAACTGATTTAAGTTCAGTCCAGATTGATTTCTTCGTTAACGTCTATATCTTCAACACTGTCGTCTGCGGATTCCAAGTTTTTTTGTAGCTCCTCTTTTTTGGTACAACTTTTATGGTAGAAAATAAGTATATTTCTTAAAACTAGTTGTCTGCAGTTCCTCTTGCACTCACATGGTGAGCTTAAAACGTTGGCTTCTCTGCTTACAACCAAGTGAACTTTACCAACAAAATACACTATTCTTGAATGTCTAAAGAAGGTACTGAGCCACTAATATCATTTTTTTGCGTGAATAAAGGCATACGCATTTTCCACAACATTACTCATATTTTTGATGCATATTAATTTTGTTCACTAATTAAGTAGCCATGTTTGATTAGGTTTATACAATATTACAGGAAAAAACAGATTGAAACCATTGTATGGTGATATCGTGAACCTAAAATGAAAAATAGTTTTTCTACGCGAAAAAAATATAAGTCGCATATTTAACAGCAATAAGGTTATAAGCCACTCACATAGAATATTTGACTGATTTTCACGTTCAGACTTGCTACTCGTACTGCTATCATCTCTATCTTTTACACTGTCATCTGAACTCAATTCTGATCCATTTCAACTCTCACTGTCACTGGAATGGCCACGTTTCTCATTAGAGTACAGTTTTCGCTTGGTAGCCATCTTGGTATTTAAGTGGCTTATGATCTTTTTAAAGTAAAATTGCGAGAAACACATGGGTCGGTCAACAAGGCTTTTCAGAGATTTTAACGACACCTGTTCCCCAATAGCAGAATAAATAATTGTGAGCATAGGTATCTTCGGTATTTATGTTTCTGCATGAATATCTAGATTTTTATCGAAATGTGGCTTAGGTCCCTTATTGCCCCAAGCTATTCATTTACTGTAGCTGCCATAGGAATCAGCAGGGTTCCTTGTAAATGCTGATTGGTGATGAGTCACCAACCAACATATTGCCCATAGCAACCAGCAACTCAGTACGATTGCATGAGACAAGGGCATGTGGGTGCGTGCGTGTGTGTGCGAGTCTAGCTAGCCATCAAGAAATGAAAACAGGACAACAATGGTTTAATAAAGATTTATTTCTGTATACGAATGCAGTACATATGTATATATTATATTTATTTTAAAAACAGGAACTTAGTTTCGGTGGGAAGTCCAGCGAGTAGTTTTCGTGGTGCCCTTCCGAAGAAAAGGTGGTGCTCCAAAGTTGTTTGTCACATCCACGGCATGGTGATCTTCCAAAGAAGTAGGGTTGCCCTTGGAAGAAGTGTTGATGATGGCACCCCGAAGAAGTTCTTATGATGGCACTCCAAAGAAGTGTTGACGACATGGTGGCACCCCAAAGAAGTAGTGGTGGCACCCCGAAGAAGTGTTGGCGGCACCCGAAATAAGGGTGGTTTTCCTCGGTTACAACATAATTGCACACACACAAAAAAAAATTGTCTTACAGGGACATAGCTATTTTAGGTATTAACTGTCAGAAATTGAAAAGGGGCGAGCCATATATCTTCATCTATTATTTATAGGAGCTACCATCGGTAGAGAGAGACTGGACATACTCCCCACTCAGCAAGAATGACTCTCTGTCTGCGCAGAATAGTAGAGATGGGAAAACGAAGAAGTAAAAAGTAGTAAAATCGAACAATTATGAAAACGTTACTAGTATAATGAGGAAATAGATGCTAAAAATGGAAGTCATAAACTATTTGTGTATGGAAGCCAAGTAATTAATATAAAAATAATTTTGGAAACGGGTAAACCGTTACATCCTTTGACTTGACGATGTACCAACTCCCTATAAATCTTATTTAATTTCAACCCCCATCAGACATTTCCGATAATTGGCGGGGTTTGATAAGTCACTTTCCGAGGCATGTCTACCTGCATCTTACGCATTTATCAACCGAGCTAATTCTCATTCGACATTCATGAGCGCGCTTCAATTTTAACGCTGTTGTAACCTAACCAGGAATATGATAAATTGCATCCTCCTGTTTCGCCTTCCCAATTGTGAAACGACACATAAAATAAAAAAAACAGAGCTCACTTTACATAACGGCGCTCTAAGGTAAGCGTATATTTTAAGGATAATGCTCCTTAATCTTACCCCCAAGACAACCAGAAGGGAGGCAGATACCTTATTTGTATTCAGCTGCTCCGAACGTGAAAATGACATAACGTAAAATTTAGTGGAAACGGGCTCTTTAATTCTTGAGCTGTGGAAAATCACAGGTGGATGCTGTAGTTTATTACATCGGAGTGGAGACATATGCCTAATGGACACATAAATAATAATGTTGTAAGCGATTATGAAACTACTTTTGAACAGGCTACACTACCCATCCTCATCTCTATGGGAGTTCCTTATCACCTAGTGTTTCTCATGCAGCAAATCTATGAGTCTAATTCGGCTCGTGTAAGAATTGATGGTAACCTGTCTGATCAAACTGCAACCAGAAAAGCAGTTCGTCAGGGATGTGTATTATCTCCAATGTTATTTAACATTTACTCTGAATTTCTGAGGAGACAGGTGTTGGACAACTGCAACGGAGGTATAACTATTGGCGGAAGCAAAATATCTAACTTAAGATTTACTGACGATACAACCCTTATTGCTGCTTTTCAGGAAGAACTAGTTACCTCTATTAAATATCTTAGAACAGCACAGTGCAGCGTATGGCCTTGGTATTAACTACAATACACATATTTTTTTATTTAATTATTTTGTTTTTTATTATTTTTCGTTTTTATTTATATAAGTATCAATTGATTAGTAATTATTGGAGGAAGAAAAAAACACACATATACAGGGTTATTCACGTTATTCGACACGGAGCATTATGGCTAAAGTATTTGATAAGAAAGAAAATAATGATTTCGGATCGATAGAGACCCATAAACGCTACGTTTGAAAAATATTTTCATGTTATACGGGGTGTCCCAAAAACATGAAATGTATCAAAGTTGTGTTTTTTTAAATGGAACACCCCGTATATTATTGCATATTCAGATTCCTTGGTGAATTCTAGTGTGACTTTATGTATCATACATGGGACCTAAAGCGGACCGTTTAGGTGTAAGTCACCATTTTCGGTATGAGTAGATATCAGGAAAAAATTGAATATCGCAGAGACTATAAAATTTGGAAGGCTGTGACTTTGCCGTATTACTAAGCATGAAATGCGTCAGCTTTAATGGGACTGTCAAATTTAAATTACGTTTATGCTTGGAGAAATCGGTCGATTAATTAAGAAAACTTCGATCAGCGATAACTTGATTTTTTCAAATGGGAATGCCTAATTTTTTTTATACGGTTAAACGTAGAATTTGATAACCTCTCTAATGATGTAAGATTGTGAATATCATTCTCTGGTAGTTTTCATCTAATCTTAAATTTTCGAACAAATCGGCGTTTTGCAATTTTCCTACCTATAAGCAACGTAGCAGGCCATGAAATATAAACAAAAACCTGTTCAGGTAGAAGAAAACAATTAACTTAGCAGAAAAATACCCACGAACTAGACTGAAGGGACAAGATTATAAAACTTCCGTACAAAAAATCAACTCTCCCGGAAACAACTGGAATAACATCACTAAGGTCAAAGAGGAGCTGGGGTATGGCAGTAATAGATATTTTTTACAGTCTACTGGCTAACGCAATTTACTAGAGGCTAAACATTTCCAAGACAATTAAAAACCCTGATATGAAATAAAAACAGCCAGCGACTGTTGCTCCAGCACGCAATTATCAATCATATGTTGTTGTGGCCATGTCGTTTATTTTCCTTTTTTTAATATTTTTTTACTATTTCTGCTTTCAGTCGAAGCGTGAAATTTATTTTGTTATAAAATTTATTATCACCTTATTCGCGTGATGTCAAGGCATTTTTTCCCTTTGCCTTTGTCTTTTCCCGCATGCTACGCCACTCCTTGTTCTTCTTAAAAAGGAAGCAGCCATAAATGTCAAAAAAAAGAAGGAAGTAATATGGCAGTCGAGTCGCTGTAATCGTACCTGTTGTACGAGTCGCCGCACGTCGCCGTTCCGCATAAGACTTAACTCCGCTAAACGCTCTAACCCTCGCTATAACCTTACTACGGCCACGCCGCTAAGATCGAATTCAACGGTCCAGGGTCCTAGAAGACCCACGGAGTGCATCAGGGGGCCCCCCAACTCCGACCGCAACCAGGATTGCCCTGCTAGACGCCGCCAGACCACGCAAAAGCAAGGTAAGGGAATTACTGTGCCTTGACCCATCTTTCTACTCTCGTTCTTTTAATTACCATATCGCTACGCTTTTTCTAAATTATTATTATTTAACGCTTAGACAATTAACTGTCGAAAGGATCTTATACTAGTCCATTCATCTCTCCTCTGGAGTTAACTTTTCGCCAGTTGAGACTTTAGAGCCTTAATTGGGGAACGCGTGCTTTGCACAACATATGTAATTATGTAAAAAAGTAGTAATTTGCGTCGAAGTCGATACCTCTGACTGGAGCCCTTCTATTTTTCAATATCTATCAGCAATATATATTGCAAAAAAGGAATACTGACAAATCAGATTTAAATTTTCTGCCATTTAAGTTATGTTTTATAATTTGAACAAACTTTAATTCATTCTTCATTTTCTGCGATCTTGCTAATAGGTACTGATGAATTTTGAGAACTCCAGTCAGATATACTTTTGACTTGAATTTTGACAGTATTGCATACTTTTTTATATCATTAAATATGAAATTGTATTATGAAAATAATAAACGGCCTACAACATTGTCTAGTAGTTTTCGTTTCATTTCAAAATTTTTAGTGGTTTTGGAAAATGTAGTAGGCCGTGAAAAAACCCATTTCTGCCATACTCCAGCTTCTCTTTGACCAAAGATATGTTACCGCCGTTGTTTCTGGTTAGACCTTGTTTGTTGTGAGTAATTTTTTTAATCTTGCCCCTCTAGTCTAGTTCGTGTGTATTTTTCTGCTAAGTTAGTTGTTTGCTTCTACCTGAACAGGTTTTCGTTTATATTTCATGGCCTGTTACACTGCTTATAGGTAGGAAAATTGAAAAACGGCGATTTGTTTGAAAATTTAAAATTAAATGAAAACTACCAGAGACTGATATTCACAACCGTATATCATTAGAAAGGTTATCAAATTCTACGTTTAACCGTATAAAAAAAAATAGGCATTCCCATTTGAAAAAGTCATGTTGCCGCTGACCGAAGTTTCCTTAATTAATCGTCCGATTTCTCCAAGCATAAACGTAACATAAACTTGACAGCCTCATCAAAGCTGACGCCTTTTATGCTTAGTAATACGGCAAAGTCACTGCTTTCCAAATTTTATAATCTCTGCGATATTCAGTTTTTCCTTATATCTACTTATACCGAAAGTGGTCATTTACACCTAAACGGTTCGCTTTAAGTCCCATATAGGATACATAAAGTCGCACTAGAATTCACCAAGGAATCTGAATATGCAATAACGTACGAGGTGTTCCATTTAAAAAAACATAACTTTGATACATTTTGTGTTTTTGGGACACCCTGTATAGGATGAAAATATTTTTGAAATGTAGCCTTTATGGGTCTCTATCCATCCGAAATTATTATTTTCTGTTCTATCAAATACTTTAGCCATAATGCTCCGTGTCGGATAACGTGAATAACCCTGTAGATCGCAGACATCACAAATGAGAAATGATTGTCTGTACTTGCTGTTATCTCTTTCCAGTGTCTGGCACACCGCACTACCAAGTGTTCACTTTCCATAGGTCCTGGATTGTGCAAGGAATTTCCAAGGATGGGAAAGCTAGAAGATGGTCCATCGCCTAGTTCTCCCCGCAGACACATAAATCGTCCTCAGCGTATCCCCATCTCACTAGGTAATCTCCAGACCTGCCCATTTGGCATCTAATCCTGTTAAGACTTTTCCACGTCCTCCATTCCAGTTGTGATCCAGCAGGGAGGCTGTCGGTTGGATTCCAAGGTGGTATGTCACTGGGTTTGTGAACATAATGGAATTTTTCCTTTGTGTTCATATAGAGGATGTCTTTTATCCAACGACTGTCTACTTCGTTCTGCCATACATGAGACTTCTCGTCTGATTTGAGGAGGGCCATTTCCGCTAACATATACGGGGTGTCCAGTTAGTGTGTAATTCTTCGATATCTCGCAAGGTATACCTGATCGGAGAAAATGTCAAATACAGAAGTTGTTTGGTTACTTGAGGCACATATTCTAAAAATATTTTGAAATATATAGGGTGTTGCGGGAAAGTAGGATAGTGATCAACTTGATTTTTTTATATGGAACTATAACTTTTTCTTAAACTCTTCTAGTGTCAATCATTGATCTCTATTCAACCCTGAAATATTTTAGGGATTGATTGCGACGTTGCCAAGTTATAATTTTTTTTCTATTAATTTCCAGGTTTGCAAGGTCGCAAGTAATACGTCCAAATTGATATATTCCTTCAACTTTTCACAATAATACTATACAGCGAGTTACTTGAATATTAAGTTGATATTATTTTGGATGTTACCAGCAATTTGTATCTACAGGGTGTTTTTGGCAGAATTTTAATTACGTCACCTTGAAGGTCATTTTACTTTGTTTTTTAAATGTAACACCCTGTATATTTTATTTTAAATCGAAGGTTCTACTGATACCCTATCTCGCCTTCTAATATTTTAGTTCGCGTTTGTGACGTTGCCAAGTTATAAATTATTTTTCCAAAGTTTTGAACAAATATCTGCAATTTTAATTTATTTTGAATAGAATCCTCTACTTATTTTTATTGCAGTGAATTGCGCGTGTCGAATTTAGTAAGATCTCACAATTTCAAAATTTTGTTTCTATTAATTACTGAGATACGGCAACACCGCTTTTTCAGTAAACGGTACCGGAACGCTAAATATTTCCAAAACTGCCACAACTGGAGAGGTGAAATTCAATACAGAACATACAGAATTGAAAAACGCTAACGTCACTGTTGTCAGATTTACCAATTTAACTCATAATTTTGAATGGAATGCCCCATTTATGAAGTCTAACGTAAAAGTGGTAAATCTGACAACACTGATGTTCGCGTTTTTGAATTCTGTATGTTCAAAAACCCCCAAGTATTGAATTTCACCGTTCCAGCTGTGGCAGTTTTGGAAATATTTAAGCGTTCCCGTACTGTTTACTGGAAAAGCGGTGTTGCCGTATCTCAGTAATTGATAGAAACAAAATTTTGAAATTGTGAGATCTTACTAAATTCGACATGCGCAATTCATTGCAATAAAAATAAGTAGAGGATTCTATTTAAAATAAATTAAAATCGGGGATATTTGTTTAAAAATTTTGAAGAATAATTTATAACTTGGTAACGTCGCAAACACGAAAAAAAATATTACAAGGCGAGATAGGATGTTAGTAGATATTTCGATTTAAAATAAAAAATATAGGGTGTGTGTGTGTTTAAAACACAAAACAAAATCACCTTCAGGTTGCCGTAATTTAATGTTCTGCCAAAAACACCCTGTAGATACAAATTGCTGGTAACATCCAAAATAATATCCACTTGATATTCAAGTAACTCGCTGTATAAAATATTTGAGAAAAGTTAAAGGAATATATCAATTTGGACGTATTACTTGCGACCTTGCAGATCCGGAAATTAATAGAAAATAAATTATAACGAGAAGAATTTAAGAAAAAGTTATAATTCCATATAAAAAAATCAAGTTAATCACTGCCCTACTTTCCCGCCAGACCCTGTATATTTAAAAATATTTTTAGAATATGCGCCTAAAGTAACCAAATAACTTTTGTATTTGACATTTTCTTCTATCAGGTATACCTTGCGAGATATCGAAGATTTACACACTAACTGGACACCCTGTATAGCTGCTCTAGGTTGGTAGGATTTAGAGCCCGTGATTATCCTACAGATGTCGCTCAGGGTAGGGTCCAGTTTGTTAGCATAGGTCGATCTGGACCATACAGGGCTTGCGTACTAGATTGGGGCAAAGTACATGGCAAGGGATGTTGTCCTTAGTATGCCAGGGTGGGCCTTCATTGGGGTTAACCAGCTTGCGAATAACACCGTATGGTAGAGATCAGGAAGAGAAAAGAAAAACATAACAGAAAAATAAAAAAATAAAAAGCAGAGGTAAGCACAAATACATAATAAAAAAATGTAGTCAAGTTGATTGACTCAGTACTTCCCACACATTCCGATGATACCAGTTTGATTATTTTTCCACGGCATTAAACTATAGTCTAGATGCCCGTGCAACCAAATCATCGCTCGCCCGACCGCAAAAAAGTGTTTTATTCTACTAGCTGCTTCTTTCTCAGATCAATAGGCAATCTACCATGAATACAACAAATTTTTGAATTTTACAAACCCCCACCCCTGAACCACCCCAATTTCACCCTCAACCAAAAAAAAATTTAGAATGCTCAGGAACCCCTAAAACGTCTAAAACGAAGTTTGAGGTGTCTTTTTATATTTTTAGTTTTCTTATTATTGCCGCGCCGCCACTGAAATGATTTCCAAAAACCATACGCGCTTTCCATACTCGTCGCGGTAATAAATCTGTGTCAAAATGTCATTAAACTCAATTCAGAAGTTTCCACATACAATACAGAACGATCCAAAGTAATACTCGTATGTTTTTTGTATGCATCAGACAGTTCACGTCCCTTGGTTTCTATAATCGACAAGGCAATGTTCGGATGGACCTAAAAAAGTGTATTATGACACTAGGTCTTTCTCTCTCAGGTCAGTAGACAGCCTATTATGAGTACAACAAATTTTTCAGATTTACAACCCCCCACCCTCCAACCACCCTAATTTCACCCCCACCCCAAAAAAAGTAGAAAATGATCAGGAACGCCTAAAACGCCTAACAACGAAGTTTGAGCTGTTTTCATATTTTTAGTTTTCTTGATATTGCTGCGCCGCCACTGAGACGATTTCTAAAAATCATACGCGTTTTGCTCCTCACCAAAGTAGTAATACTGTACCGAAATTTCATTAACATCAATTCAGTAATTTCAACATTATAAAATACAGAACGATCTAAAGCAATACTCGTATGTATACATCGGAAAATTCCTCGGAAAAGTCCCTTGGTTCCTGTAATACACAAGGCAATGTTCGGATGGACCTAAAAAAGTGTATTATACCGCCAGGTCTTTCTCTCTCAGGTCAGTAGGCAGCCTATTATGAGTACAACAAATTTTTCAGCTTTACAACCGCCCCCACCCCCCAACCACCCCAATTTCATCCCCACCCAAAAAAAAAGTAGAAAATGATCAGGAACCCCTAAATCGCCTAAAAACGAAGTTTGAGGCATATTTGAAATTTTTCGTTTTTTTGCTAATTACTCCGCCGCCCACGCATCGATTTTCAAAATTGTAGCAACATTACCTACAACGACCCTACGCCATATCACTACCCAAATTTCATCAAAATCTATGCAGCGGTTACTGAGATTAGGAGGCTAGAAAAACGCCAACAGACAGACAGACAGACCGACAGACAGACAGACCGACGGAAATGAGTGACGTGGATTTTCGTTATGTAGGCATCATAAAACGCCCAAAAAGTATATTATCTCAAAATCGAAAATTTTTGCGATCACAATACTCCCCTCACCTATCGGTGTGGGAAGTAAAAATTAAAAATGATTTAGTTAAAAAGACTAAAAAAACATATTTAAAGAGTTCCCAATTTAAAAGTAAATAATGATTTCTTAAATAAGCTTAAAACAATAAAGAACGAAAAATACTAGTATGATAGTGAGAAAAGTGTGTGCGCTTTGTGCCATATTCGCAAATCGAGTGTACCAAGCTTTTTTCAGAATATTACTAGTATTTTCCGTTGACAGTCACAATGCCTTAACAGACATGTTGTGAACTAGTAGAATGCATCAAGTCGGAGCTAGAGTATTGCCGACACGAATATTATCAACAGTTTTAAGAACTGTAGCTTGCCATCGTTTGCGACTTACTGTCAGTTCAGTGGCGCTCTTGATACTCATATCCAGCAACTGTTTCGTCGTATCGACCCAGCGTGTAGGGGAACGGCCACGGCGCCGCCCACTCGGGGCATGACTCTAATTGTAAATTTCTCCATATTGTCGCTTCTGTGTATATGTCCGAAGAATGTAAGCATTCTCGTCGACACAATGGAGTATAATCTCTTTGGATTACCGAGCTCATCCAGTATTGAATTGTTGGTTCGATGGACGGCATAAGGAACTCTCAGCATTCTCCTCGACGTCCATATTTCAAAAGCATCTATGCGAGCTCGATCTGCCTTTTTAACAGTCCAAGTTTCCGAGGCACACAAAAATATGGAGAACACAAGTGACTGGACCAGCGAGATTTTGGTAGCTTTAGTGATGTTATGGTTACACCATATTTTATTAAGCTTTGTCATGACCCCACGTGCCTGCTGAATGCGCCGTCGAATCTCATTTCCACAGCTACCCGAATTGTCGATCAAAGAACCGAGGTACACAAACCTTGAACTACGTCACAACGGCCTACTAACTTTATTTCTCGATGGTTATCGTACTCTCTATCTACGATCATAACCTTGGACTTGTTGTTAATACCAAGACCATACGTTTCACTGTGTTGTTCTAAGATGTAATAGAGCTACTAGTCCTTCCTGAAAAGCAACAATAAGGGTTGTATCGTTAGCAAATCTTAAGTTGGTTATTTTGCTTCCGCCAATAGTCATATCGCCATTCCAGTTGTCCAATACCTGTCTCACCACAAATTCAAAGTAAACGTTAAACGTTAATGCAACAGTCATAATTATATTGCGACTTCGGCCGATCCTTGTGAAACAGCGACTGAGGGGTGCACTAAGGAAGCTCTTATATGAACGGCAAATTAATATCTTTCTTGTATTTCATAGCATACATTTTCATTGTTGCCGCATTCGCTTAATTCCTGTGAATGCGACAATAGCAAGATCTGTGCAAAATCCCTTATTATATGCGACAGAGATAATAGCTATACATTCATTTAATAGTAGAAAATTTGCATATTTTAATCGGCTTACAGCTCGGAAGAGACGAGAGAATTAAAGTAGGAAGCGCCTTTTCAGCGAGTGAACCAATTACGATGACGAGTCGTGCGCCTTTTCTTGCCAGATGCCAACTCTGATTTTATTAAGAATATTGCGCAGAATCTCGATGAAAGAAAATAGTAAAAATTAGTTTGGTAGTGTGAAAGTGTTACAAAAATGCTTCATCTCAAGTCTCCATACTTGCCACACTTTTTTGAGGTGCATAAAACCATAGGCGTAGTTAAGTCCTTGAATCTGGGAGACTTAAGCCCCCGCCCTATACAGGGTGTTTTCTAATTGAATGTCATTATTTATGGGGGCGATTTTTGGGTTCATTTTTAGAAGAAAACTTCGTATGAATGTATGTCCTAAACGTCTCAACTTTTAAGTTACAGGGTGGTTAAGTTTTCAAAAATTTATTATTAATATCTACAATACCACTTCAGATATTTTAATGAAATTCGGCATACATGTACTATGAATCAAGAGGCATTTTTCATGTATCACTTTTTCTTTAATTTCTACCATTGGCGTCGGTACGTAATTTGACCTGCCTATTTTGGCAGACGTTGATGGTGATGGCTGATTTCTCCTAAATAAAGATTACTTTTGAAATCCCCACTCATTTCTAACCAAAGTTAAACACTTGATTTTTTTAATCCGATGCACGATGTTCGCTTAAAAAGATAAAAACCGTTTCTCTGCATGATCGCAACAATATCTTTAATATGACAATATCACCATGCAGAGACATACGTAGATTTTATTTTTTTAGATGAAATCCGTGCATCGGACTATAAAACTTGAAAGATCAAATCTGCTCATAATTGAATACAGTTTTCATTTTTTTTTTATTTTAAGAAGAGTCAGTGGCGTGCCACTAACTGTCTAAAGAATATTTGGGACTATGTTAATTGGGTCGGCACTGGTTAAAATTGAGAGTTTTTTTTCTGAAAGATGTTAAAAAATCTAGTCTTTAGTTATCAGTCAGTGGCGGATATATTGTTAAATCATTTTAAATAGTATTTGTAATGTGTGATGTTATGTGTTTTATGTACCTCTTCGTTTTCTATGTTCTCTATATTTATAAGTACTACTTTTTCATAATTCTGACGTGCTAAAATACATTTGATCTGCCCAAATAGCAAAATGAACAATCAAACAAACAAGCGTTCTGTTGTGCGTCGATGGTGAAGTTCATGCTACTTCTTGTACGAAGATTAACTACTGAATTCTATAAAATATGCTTTTTCAAGAACTGCGCGGGCATTAGAGCCACTAAAGTGCCCCTTCTTATTTTTAGTCTAATGCGTTACCTAGTTAATAATTACCGCTGACACCTGTGCTTCAGATACTGTCAGTTAGCTACAAAAAAAAACGAAGTGCAGCACGTTCCCCAAACAGAAGGATTACACCGCCCATTGGATCCATACCACTATCATTAGGCGTATGCTAACGAGTAACGTATGGAGCCATTGCCCGCGCACCGAAAATCGTGCAGGCCACAGCGATTAATAAATTATATAAAATAGAACGTATGGCTTGCATTAATGTAACAGGAGCCAACTTCTCTAGATATTTACATCAAAGAGGTTGCGTTACTGTCAACCAACGACGTCCTACTGATAGACCACGCATCCAAGGCAAATTGTTTGTCGGCATTCCAAACATTGGGAATATTTTCATTGGTTCTCTCTCAGGATTTTCGTTCGAGGGCTGTTTCAAAAAAAAAAAACGAGATCTGTTATTAAAAAAAGCAACATAGCACATATATGAATGGGTAGTTATCAGTGCTAAACTGGTCACTCGATAGAGGTCCACATCCAGCCAACAAAACAGCACCAAAATAAAGCTTCAAGTTTTCGAAAACAAATTGGCAAATGCTGTCCACATATTTGTAGGCAACAATTAGTCAACTTCGTGGCCGCCGATAGAAAACGTGGCCTGCTCAAAATAGCGAATCGGGTTTTCTTATTATTTACCAAAAAAAACCGAAAATTTTCTTTGGGTTAGACCCAGCCTAAAAAGAACCGACACAAAAGCTGTATTGAGGAATTATTGGCAGATTTACGAAGAGGTGATGTTTTGGTAATGCCGGTAATAGTAGAGAAATGCGATGCAGCTTCCAGCAAGTACAATGCTGCAATCACATATGGCCACCATAAGTACTGTTTTCCTGATACAATTAAAACTTAACACTCATTGCAAAGTGCTGTCCACAATTTTGACTTCATGGGGACATATCTGTCTCTTTTCCGGTATTATGAACTAAGTGTGAAAGTATTTCATATTGCTTTGCCATCGACATACCTCGCGAAAAGGGGTTTCAATGTGGTTTCCAATCTTATAGAGAAAAGAAGTTGTTATTGATTGACGAGGTTTAGGGTTGAGGCTGACTAGTTTTAAGTTGGTTATTATAAATTTGATATAGACTCAGGTTCAATGCTCTCATTAAAGATCAATGATTTTTTGTGTACCTACTTAATTTACGTAAGAATGTTACTACCCTCAGATTATGTACTAGCTGAATATACATACATTTTCTTTGCAGACTTTAGAACTAACATAGTTTAAGATCAATAAACTAGTATCAATGAAAAAAGTTTTATTCATATCTTATTTCTCAAGAATACTACTTTGAATGGAAGAAGCTCATGCAGCAGTTATATTCTTATTTGAGCACACAAGCAAGTGGTGTGAAAGGGAAAAGAGAAACGGATAAATCAATATGTGTGTATATATTCAACAATTCTACATCTTTTAGCTGTTCCAAATGAACAACGGTCTGACAATTACTTAACACATCTATTATTTCATATTGTTTGGATGTTTATCTGTAAACTTCTGCCATTGTAAAAATTAAATGTCTACGCCACTGACTCTGTGTACGTTCATAAATACAGCTGACGTTCCCCCCTTCCGTCGCGAAGCCAGAAACGCTTACAAACATTTGGTATACAAAGCGTAGTCTATCAGTAGAACGTCGTTGCTGTCAACGCTACGACTTTGCACGGTTGGGTTGGTATTAATCGGAGTCGCGCGCCGACCTTCGTGAGAGACGGACGTACTCGAGCGAAGCGAACGGAGACGATAAACGCGCGCGTGCAGACCTCGGCCGCCGCGACGCGAGAAACGGCACGCCGCGCCGACAGGCGTGAATGTCGGCGGACAGCGCCGCGACGCGCAGAAAGCAGGGTTGCCATATTGGGGGATTTTCCCCCAAATTTGGGGTATTTTCAGCCTACTGTTTGGGGGTGATCATTTCCTAGGGGATTTTCTGGGGGAGAAAATAAAGCCTTAGGAATTTTTTTGGGGTACTCTTATTCGTTTTTAATAACGCAAAACTGAAAATTTACACTTGCTATTTTTTATTTTGACACGCTCAACTATACACTTTCTTCTTAAGCTTAATTCAGATGCACACGACATCCAACGATACGACGCGCGACGGTACGAAACTGTCTCTATTGGTTGAAATATTTTGATTTGACATCACTTTGAATATTTCAACCAAGAGGAATAGTTTCGTACTGTCGTATCGTCGGGTTGGCAGACTTGCGCCAATATTAAGGGTAAGATTTCACCTATGAAAATTGACTGTGTTAACTTTACACCAAATGAGAATAGGTTCAACGCAGACATGTATAAAGTTGATGATGACAATGCCTTAGATATATTATTTGAATAAATTTTATAGTTTAACCTCATAAATTTTTTGTTTGCTATATTTAATACATTACTTAAAATGTTTATTTTTTTTTGTTACGAAGATTACATATTAATAATATGAAAGAATATATTTTTTATGTTTTGTTAAACCACAACCTCAAAGGATATTTGTTAAACTTTATTTCTTTTTTAAGTTTCAACGGATTGTTTTCTCAGTGTATACTAGAATGACAAAAAATGCGTTTTTCAGAACATCTTTTATTCGACTTTGTTTACATTTCACCATCGCTAAGTCTACGCGTATACATAAAAAAAATAATGTTCATTTATTTCTTGATATTTTTGTTGAAAAGATTTTGGGGGATTTTTTTTCAAATATGTGTAATTTAGGGGATTTTTGAATCTGACCTGGGGGAAATTCATCAAATCCATCTGGCAACCCTGGCAGAAAGCGACAAACAGACGAACACCGCTAGAAACGGTCGCCGGCGCGCCACTAGCGAACGAGAAATAGCTCGAACGCCGACGCGAGAGCTGAAATACGATCGGTTCGGTACCGGATCCATTGGATACGATAGGAATACAGTGCTGTCGGACAGTCGAGGAATAGGGGCAAGTGGAGCACAGGTGATATAGACACTGAGTGCAAAAGAAATAGACTAAGCGATGGATGGCAAAATCGCCAATATGCAAGAAACGGCGGAAAAAGAGGATAGTGAAGAAATGTATAGTTCTTCGAGAGAAGATAGCGACGACGACTCAAGCGATGAACTATACGAAAAAGAAGTGGAGAAGGATGCAGTGTATCTGCTGAAGGAAGAAAATAAGAAGTTAAGAGCTCAGGTGGAGCTCCAAAGCGGAGAGATTGCAAGACTTTTCAACTGGCTAGAGGAAAGCCGAAAGAAAGCCGACGAAAGAGAGCAACGGATCGAGGAGCTCATGAAGACGCTGGCAGAGCTCCTAGCAGCGACTCCAAGGCAAGAAAGCCAAGAACAAGAGATGGAGGTAGTAAGAACTACCTCCAAGAGGAAGAAGACCTCCTCTACTTCCTCCACCTCATCAAATGAGGGGAAGACGAAGGAAGTGCCTGCCAAGAAGAAGGCCACTTCCAACAACTCGGAAACAGAAGAAAACAGTGGTGGAGCCACTCCTGCGCTTCAAGAAGGAGGTGGTAGCCAGCAAGAGGCTATAAGCAGCCAGCAAGAGGCTACCACTCCCACTCCCATGGAGGAAGCCACGAGCAGCCACCAAGAGGCTGCAACCAGCGGCGATGAAAGAGAGGAAGGGGCAAACAGAGGAAACCCCCAGAAAGAGAAGAGACCTCCCCCACTGTATATCCACAGCGAAGAGCAGTGGCAAGAGGTCACAAGAAAGAAGAAGCTTAGCTATAAGAACCCAGCTAAGTTGACTAGGTCGGGTATCAAGGTGCAACTTGATACGAAAGAAGAATACCGTCAGGTAAGAAAAGCGTTGGAGAACGAGGGAGTGGAACACCACACCTACTCCCTTTCAGAGAATAGACCACTAAGTGTGGTAATTAGAGGGTTGCCTACGGTAAGCACTGAAGAGGAGGTGAAAACCGATCTCGTACAGAAAGGTTTCCACCCCACCAAAATCAATAGAATGACCAGCAGAAGGAGTAAGAAAGCGATTCCTCTGGTCAAAGTAGACCTGCCTAAGGAGGAGGTAGAGATCTACCAGGTCTGAGACTGTTGCCAAATGAAGGTAACAGTCGAGGCCCTGAGAAAAAAGACAGGACCTGGGCAATGCTACAGGTGCCAGCAGTTCGGCCACAGTAAACTGTGCTGCGGAGGCGCAGTTAAGTGCGTGAAGTGCGCTGGAGGCCACAGGCCATCGGAATGTCTCATTCCGAAAAGCCAGCCTGCGAAATGCGCAAACTGCGGGGGACCACACCCCGCAAATTACGGAGGTTGTCCCAGGAGGCCGAGCCCGGTCCAAAAGGGGGGCAACCAAAGGGGGCCACCTCAAAACAGCAGGAGGAACATCACAAGGCCTAGCCCTGTCAGGAAAGGACAGAGCTATGCCCGAACAACAGGTCCAACAAGGGCAGAAGAAGAGCACAGACGCCAGCAGGAAGTTGAGGAGAGAGCTCTTCAGCAAATCTTGGCAACAGAGAAGAGAGGCATTATGAGCCTCATAATGCAAAGCCCAATCGCGAAGCAGAGGTACGAGGCCATTCGTAATAGAATGACCCCCTCCGCCAACTAGATGAAGAAGAAGACACGGAATGGCTACACACCCAACCATTACTCCTAGCTTCTTGAAGATACTGAGTTGGAACGTGAACAGCGTTTCCAACAAGAAGTACGAAATAGGTGAAATCCTAACTAGAGGAGGCTACGACGTAATGGCCTTGCAAGAGATACTGCTCACAGAAGCAAACCCCCACTGGACCATACAAGGGTACACCACGTACAGGAGGGACCGAAACAGCAGGGGGGGTGGGATGCTGATCTCAGTGAAGAGCAGCATCTCACACCATCTGTTGGGCCTACCTGAGATGGAATCGATGGAGGCAGTCGGACTGGCGATACGGGTGGGGGGACAATTAACGTTGTCTCCACTTACCTCCCGCCAAACTCGCCGATTCATCTACAAGACATCAGATCTATTACCAACCTAGGGGAAAGCACAGTGATCATCGGTGATCTTAACGCGAAATCACGTAGCTGGGGGTCAAACCTAACCAACAGCCATGGAAGACAACTCGAGAGGATATTGGACGAACCTGGCTATGCAATTCTAGGTCCAGGAGAACCAACGCTGTACCCAAGAAACGGCTCGACGCCTGACGTCATAGACATATCCATATTGCATCAGGTGGATATGTCCTGCAATATAGACGTTATACCAGAAGGCAGCTCAGATCATAACCCCATCTGCCTACAAATAGGCAATGGGACCGCACAAGCGGACATCAGGACGGTCAGAAGAGTGGATTGGCAGCGCTTTTCTTTAAGACTGCACCACAGGCTCGGACCACTGCCGCGGATCGAGACGACGGAAGATCTAGAAAAGGCCGTCGAGGACCTAGAGACTAAGATCAAGGAGGCACTAGAAGCTACGACAACCGTAGAAGATATCACACAGCCAAACAGGTTCAGAGAACTTTCGATCGAGGTCAACCAAAATAGAGCAAGAAAGGTGGCCCAAAGAACAAGAGACCCAGAAGACAGAAGGGAACTAAATCGGCGAAACGAAGAGGTACGGAAGGCGCTGCAGGAGCACCATCAGCGTGCTTGGGACAAGAAGCTCCAAGAGCTATCTACAGCCGATAGTAGGCTGTCCATTGACCTGTGAGGGGAAGACATAAGGCATAAGACAATTTTAGGGGGAGGGCTGCCGATGATTTGGTTGCAAGGGGATTTCAGACTAAAGCTTCATGCTATGGTATCACAGTAATGTGTGGGAAGTATTGAGTCCATCAACTTGACTTAATTTTTAATTATCCATTCAGTGATTCCAAAGGCAATCAAGCAATCATGCTTACAATATAATTCAAAAAATTTCCTCATAAGGCCATTTGAGGCTCATTATTTTATTAAACTATTTGACTTTTCAATATTCTATAGGAACATACACACGAGTACATGTGCCGCGGAATGTATTAAGCGTTCTACATTGTTTACAAACGTTGAACGCCAGTTCACACTTTCAAGACAAGTTTCGACTTGAAAGCGATCAGTGATGATTCGCCAGTTGATCAACTCCATTGAAAGGAAAGGTTCTCACAACAGTTTACGTTCAACTTTCGTTGATCAACTACAGTCGGTCAGCTACAGTTGACTCGTGAGAACGCGCCTTATCACATTTCCAGCGTCACGTTTCGAGCCAGAAAGTAGCTTCATTGTGTTATGAGCACGGGTCCGCGCACGTTCAGATTTGCACACCGTCTTCTTCAATTTGTCGATTTATTTTTTCCAACAAAAAATTCCACGTTATGACCTTGTTTTTCCGATGAGCTTTTAGATTCATCCGATGATGAAACCTCTTGCTCTGACTCTGATTGGTGGTCGATTGTTTCAACAACATCTTCTTCAATCTCATCCCTATCTTATTCTTCTAGTAGACCCTCATCTTCGCTAGTTTCTTCAAGTTCACTGAACCATTTCATCCAAACATCTGGATCACTACTAGTCTAAACACAGAGTTTTTCCGGGGCACACATTTTTCAGAAATAAAAATGCCAATTTCAAATATGTTCTTTTGTCAAATTCTGTACCTTGCTGTGGAAACGGCGGAAACGTCAATAAACAGTATCATTTTAAGCGACTGTGGTTTAATTTACCGGCTAAACGAAAGAAATGTATCTCAAATATAACCACAGAATAGGTTTTGCATGTTGCATTATATATTTCTGTAGTTGCAGTAACACTTACTATGAAAATGTGTCTAAACTTTTAAAACTTACCATTTTGGGAAACAATCACAAACATGAAACACTGCATCCACGCTGAACTGTAAAGCCTTGTACTCACTAGTAGACATGTTGCGCGATTTTGGTGTCAGAGTCGTGTCTAAGGTTGTCTACGTAGACATGTCTATAGCCCAATCGCCGTCTACGGCCTGTTGCGAGACCAAAAATCGCAGGTCTATGGTCTCCCGGCAGGAATGGGAGACTTCATGCAACGTTAGACATATTGCGTAACATTTTGATAGTGTGGACGTCAATCAGAGTCTAAAGACGAGACATCCCAGTCTGAGTTCTACTACCGAGTGGCATCGTTCGACTGTTTATGTGTGCTCCTGGTGTGGTTCGTCATTTTTTGTTTTCATACAGTGCTTCGTGAAGATGTGGTCGAACGAGGAGGTTTTAAAACTGATTGAAGATTTCCAAGCATGTTGTTTTTAGGATGTTACACGTTCCGACTACAAAAACCGGGTAAAAAGAAAATTGGCCCTAGAATCTCTGGCTGCAAAGCTTAATGTGACAGTGGCGGAAGGTGAAAGGGAAATTCATAATTTAAAAACATCGTACAACAGTCTGCGGAAAAAATACTTCGATAACTGGATCTTCTCCGAAAAGGTCCACATGGTGTTCGTACGAGTCTTTGCAATTCTTGCAACCAGCAAACGAAGCAAAGGGCAACCGGAACACAGACTTGGATGATTCATAGAGTGGAAGTGGAGTGTACATCAGGCTCTTGAATGAGTCTCCACTTGATAGGAAACGCAGTGTGACTGCGAGTCAAAGAGAAGCTGGAATTTTGTTTCTCTAAATTTTGTTTATTGCCTGATTATCAACCCCCGACCATCAGAAGCAACTCTTCAAAATCAGTAGGCGTCAGCCGGGTGAAATTCCAGAAACCCATGGCGTCTTCCAGTCTTAATTTGTTTAGTAATGTATTGCCGAAGGTATTTCCTTATGCTAGCACTTTTCTCGTCCACCTACGTTTACGTTTCTGCTTTATTTCACTATTCATCATCACTAAACAGGAACTTATTCCGCACAGTGCAATGTCCTCCATAGTGGACAGCGGACATGGGACTGATGAGAAATTCTTTGTCTCGTCTAAATCTGCACATTGTAATGTAGACGCTAGCCGAGACAAAAATGGTGTCCCTAGACGGTCTATAGACCGTGTCTCTAGACTGTCTATAGACGGGCTATAGACAAATCGCCCAACATGTCTACTAGTGAGTACAAGGCTTAACACGTTTGGTCGCGCGGTCAACGATTGTAGCCCAATCGTATTTCGGCGTTAATTGTCTTGCGATACGCTCACTATGAATTTAATACAGCAGATCAACTGAACATTTAGTCGGGAACGTTTTCGAACTGAAACGGACATAAGTGCCACCTGTGGGGTAGAGGATTGGTGCATATATAAATGCTCGTGGTCTACCAGTGTAGCCCACGCGACTAACGAACGGTTAAGGTGGAAAAGAAAATCTGCTATTGCCGCTGGTGGTCATAAGTTTTTTGAATTAAATAAATAGAATAATTAGTGACATAAATTCTTTGCCGTTTCCTTTATAAATAAAATAAAACAAAACCTAAAAGAAGAAAACAGGATTAATCAATAGTAGAACCATTGGACATTTTAATGCGAGATAGCATGTAATTTTTAATTTTTGATATATAAAATAAATTATAAGTTATGGCAAACCTTTACTTCTTTCATCGGAATCATTTCGCTAATCAGATTTTTTTTCTAGGAGCCGTCCGACGGTACTGTCCCCGTCAATACTTAACCCTTAAGGCCTATTGTATTATAGCTCCTCTCATTTACAGTATCCACTCCAGCAATCTAGATCCCTGCATAAGTTTATGCAGTTTTTTTACTGGTCCTGGTGCTGAGCTGTACTCCATTGGTTCTAGCTTGGTCTCCCAAAGAGCTGTTGTCTCTTGTGATCTAGCTCTTCGCACTCACAGAGCACATATAGGGCTGACTCAGTCCCTCTACCACACAGTCTGCAGTTGAGATCTCCACTGTAGAGTCTCATTTTATTCAAGTGTTCCTTCAGGCCACAATGTCCCGTGAGGAGACCCGTCGTTATTCGGAGCTGATTCCTACTCAAGGAGAGCAGTGTTTAAGCTGTTTTCTTGCATGGAGCTTTAATGAATGTTTTTCCATGAACACAGCCTGGCAACAAGTTCCACTGCTGCTTGTGCTGATGTTTCATCCATTATACGACCTGGTGTCTGATTGTGCTTTTAGGCACCGCCAGGGCGGGCTCTGCTCCAATGTAAAGGGCAGACGAGCCTAGTCTTGCTAGTTCGTCCGACCTTTCATTGCCCCTTATGCCTGAGTGTCCTGGCACCCACTCCAAAGTTACTTTGTTGTGTTCTGCCAGCCTCCTCAGTTCTTGTAGACATTCCCAGACTAGAGCAGACGTAACTGACTGTCTGTAAGTATCGCGATCCTCTTGTTTCTGTAGGATCGCTCATTATTCATCCTTGCACAGTGCAGGATGGGGTACACCTCTGACTGAAATACCGAAGCATATTTTCCTATCGGAGTGCTCTGTCTAGTTCCTCTTCCAAAGATTCCCGCTCATGTGCCTTGCTCGGTCTTTGATCCATCTGTGTACCAGATTATTTCCCGATGCAGGTTGTTTACTTCTCAGAGTTCTCGATCTCTAATTATAGTCTAGAATTT
The DNA here is from genome assembly GCA_951848785.1 of Callosobruchus maculatus. Classification (NCBI taxonomy): domain Eukaryota; kingdom Metazoa; phylum Arthropoda; class Insecta; order Coleoptera; family Chrysomelidae; genus Callosobruchus; species Callosobruchus maculatus. The sequence goes on from CATOUR010000518.1 coordinate 71,021, forward strand.
CTTATTGAACCGGTTTACAATGGCCACATTGGTAGGCATGGGCATATAGACCACGAAGGCAAGAGATGAGTAATTTCCCTAAACAATCCACACAGAATTTTTTCCCAAAATATTGCTTCTTGGAATAGGAAGCAATTATTTTTATGAACTCCCATCAAGTTATACAGCGATTACCAAACTACCTTTTAACAGGTAATAACAGTGTGAATTATTTGTCACAACGCTCTAGCTACAGCATACTAAACAAATAGCAGAATATCTCTGAGGATTTCTTATATAAAAAATGGTTCCTGTAGAAGTTGACCTTGACGGCGACATTATGGAATAAAAGTCTGGGTAGCGATGCGAAAATAACAAAAATAGTCGATACCGATACCAATTCGATATTTTTTGGCCAAGTATCGATACTCCCGAAACTTGAAGACAAAGTATCTATTCTCTTAAGTATCCTTATTGACAACATGGATTATAGAAAATTTGCATATTAAAAAAATTAAACTGCTTAAAATACCTTCTCAAGTTGGATGTATGTATTACCACCAGTTTGCATACTATTAAGATATTCTTTTGAGTAGTTGCACTGGAGCTTGACTTTATAAAATACAACCAATTATTACTTTTTATTAGTGGCATATTTAGATGCAACCAACAAAGAGTAGTACCGGAACCCAGAAAAAAGTCTAGTTGCATTAGGTACCGAACTACTGAACGTCGGTCCCTCCAAAACGTCCATAATTGCCTTCACCAGAAGGAAAAAAGTAGAGGGACTAGGACCTCTACAACCGCTGGGTAGCCAAATACAGCTGTCAGGGGAGGTTATATACTTAGGGGTAGTACCTCAGCTCAAAAGAGTAAAAAGAAGAGCCGAGATTGCATTACTGCTATCGAGGTGCTCGCATGGTAAGAAATGGGGTTTAAGTCCAGCCATGGTGCATTGGACATACATTATGGTGGTAAGACCCATGATTGCGTATGCGTCTTTGCTCTGGTGGCCAAAGATGAGACGGCGAGCTGCTATAACAGAACTAAGCAAGGTGCAAATACTTACTTGTCTGTTCATAAAATGTCATGAAAAGCACACCTACTGCAGTCTTAGAGACCATCCTGGGTCTTCCTCCATTGCAAATTGTAATAATGGACGAGGCGAAAATGGGCTACTCTAGACTACAAGCTCCACCAAGAGGAATTTACAAGGATCTTGGACACAAACAAATCGCAGAATATGTGGGGGATACCATAATGGATGCCAAAAAGGACCACATAGCTCCGAAATATATCTTCTACAAGAAATTTGAGACTATAATTAGGGATCGAGAACTCTGTGAAGTAAACAACCTGCAATGGGAAATAGTCTGCTATATAGATGGGTCAAAGACCGAGCAGGGCATAGGAGCGGGAATCTTTGGAAGGGGAACTAGATAGAGCATTCCACTAGGAAAATACGCTTCGGTATTTCAGTCAGAGGTGTACGCCATCCTCCATTGTGCAAGGATAAACAATGAGCGGTTCTACAGAAACAAGAGGATCGCGATACTTACAGACAGTCGGACCACACTTCTCAAAGTTATGTCTGCGCTAGTCTGGGAATGCCTACAAGAACTGGGTAGGCTGGCAGAACACAACAAAGTAACTTTGCAGTGGCTGTCAGGCATGAGTGACAATGAAAAGGCCGATGAGTTAGCGAGACTAGTCTCGTCTGCTCTATACAATGAAGCAAAATTCGCCCTGGAGTGCCTAAAAGCACAATCAGACACCAGGTCGTAGAATGGATGAAACATCAGCACAAGGAGCAGTGGAACTTGTTTCCGGGATTTGTTCATGACAACATTCATAAAAGCTCTATGCAAGAAATCAGCTGAAACACTGCTCTCCTTGAGTACGAATCAGCTCCGAATAAGGATGGATCTCCTCACGGGACATTGCGGTCTGAAAGAACACCTGAATAAAAGGGGACTCTATAATGGAGATCTCAACTGCAGACCCTGTGGTAGAGGGACTAGGTCAGCCCTACGTGTACTCCGTGAGTGCGAAGCGCTAGATCATAACAGAAACCGTTTTTTGGGAAGCTAGAACCAATGGAGTACAGCTTAGCATCAGGAAAACTGCATACACTTGTGCAGGGATCCAGATTGCTGGAGTGGCTACTGTAAATGAGAGGGGTTATAATACAATAGGCCTCAAGGCTTCAGTATTGATGAGGACAACATGGTCAGACGGCGCCTGAGGAAAAAATAGTGGACACGCTGGACGATCTAGACATCCTCGAATCCTTGAAGAAGAAATACTTTTCTTTCCCATTCCGTGTTCGTAGATTTGAACTTTGAATAATGTGTAGCGCTTAGCGGATTTCAAACCAACTGACATAAAAATAGAACTGCAAAACGTAAAAAATAGTACAAATATTACATCACTTTGAATAGTTGTCGGAAGCTTAATTTATGCAGCTGGCTACAAACCGCTTTTTATGGTGCCTGGATTTTGCGGCATTTGTTGTAGCTCACACGGCATTTTGTTCGCTTAAATACAGCAGAGAGGATACAAATAAACACATTATCACCAAAATGTTTCCCAACAAAATGTATACGGTACTGACTTATGACAAGATAAACGATCATAGCAGTCACTCGGACATGCTTCTATTGCTGATTGCAGTTACAGATGCACCCTGAAATAGCCCAAAAAATAGCAGGAAATGAAATTTCGTGGGTTTGGAGAGTCTGACTTATATGTTGGTATATGTACATGGTTGGTACATACATAAACCTTCTAATGTATAATAAGATGTTTAGTTGTATGCACTGTTTACTGTGTTTACTTTTCGTCAAAAAATTTGTACTGAACTGAAGAACTCATAACAGATCTTAAGCTGCGTACACATCTGAGCGCACATGGTTTGAGGACACACGAATATGCAAATGTGGACCTCCGATTCGTCGTGTCTGAGGACATGCGGGCTGACTCGCGCGCAATGATCGCGCATGGGTCGAGCCAGATCTTGTGGCGCGAGTTGAGAACACACATGACGCACGGTTACGTGTGTGTTCCCGAATCATGTGCGCTCCGATGTGTAAGCGGCGGTAAGTTTGTTTTATTAGGTTTCTAAGAGGTCAGATGTTGGAAGCAAGATTTTTGCGAAAACCCGATATTCATGACCTTTGACCTTCGATATCTTAAAACGCACAACTGTAGTCACATGAGATTTTTTTGTGCTTCATTGAAACATCAAAATGTAGGCCTCATTTCGCAAAAGAACTATTGAGGTATGCGCACATAAATCGGCATCGGACGGACGGGATGGAGAAAACGGCCGGTACTCTACGGATTTTTATTAGGGTATCGCACATATCTGATAAGAATCCACCGAAGAATTGGAAATTGGAAGTCAGTCTCAAATACGTCTTCGAGAGGTTACGAGTTGGCGATTGTTCTGGAAGAAGAAAGTTTTCAAAAACGTAGAAAGCGTAGACGGGTGTGGGTTCATGAAGTATGCCAGAGGAGGGCAGTTTTTGGGAAATATGTAAATTTATTTACAGACTGAATGACGAAAAAAAGTTCTTCAGTTGCTTCAGAATGCCGCGTTTTAAATTCCATCCTTTACTGGGGGCCATAAGAGGAGCCAATACTGAAGGAAAATGTCCATGTCACCCAGCTACTAGAGCAAAAGAAAGGTTGATGATATGCCTAATACCCATATTCATCGACATTCTCTCCGCGAATTTACTCATTGATCAATCCATGGTCGTCTTCAAGGTCAAACTGATTGTGTTTTACATCTGTGAATAAAACCAGGGATTTTGTGACAGCATGCAGTACTGCACTGCACTGCACACTGTTGCTGTGATATGACTAGCGGTTTTCGCAAGATCTATTTAATTCGTATTTGTTTGTGGCCTTTTGACAGTAAAACTCTCAATTTGATTGCGAGTTTTTATTTAGAAAATGTTTAATAATATACAGAGGCGGGTATGAAACATGCATGACATGCATCATATGATTTTTAAGGTTGGCACTACCGAATTTTACGTCACGAACAAGTTCTAAATCAGTCAAGAAATCCATTGAATTATTTGACGTCAAATTCCTTTTTTACACTTGTCAATTTTGACCACGAACTGCATCCACGAATTAAAACCATGGATTTAGTACTTGCAAAATGCCGCCGGTGCCTCGGCAATCTCCGATCAGCATTGCACGTCCGTCGGTATCGGCACGCACAGCACGCGTCGGCCGGCTTTTAATTCTGCGTAGTTGCTATATTCTCGGCGGATTTCGGAAATTCGATGCCTACCGTCCCAACATATTATGTGCGATGGTTTTATAGAAAGTATTTTTCTCCGATCCGTGCCGTTCGTCCGATGCCGATTTATGTGCGCATAAACTTATTTTTCTGTGATGGATTCACGATCATAGGGATTTTTTGTTCCAGGAAAGTCCAGCAGTTTGTTATCGACGGTGTCCGGAGCGTCAAAACGAGTTCTCCGTAATACGGCCAGGTAAGTGTTTTCATGGCAACGCATCCTGTTACCTGCTTGCGATTAAGGTGGTTCGTCACGTTTTCGTCACGTTGTATAAACGGTTTATATTTCCAGTAATAGCTATTTTTTATCGACGTTATATTGTCATGCCTTCTAAGAGGGTGTATTTCGTTGAATGTATATGGTTTTTTCGAGGATTGTGGGTATTTTTTGTACTAGATTTCTTGAATTTTATTTCAATAATATTTCAAAATATTGCGATACTAGAACTTTCTAATTTTGTTCTTATAATTAGTGACACAATATGTTCCGACTGACGCTAAGTTTTTTTGAAAAACTTGATTTTTCAAAAAGATACTTTGCTTAGTTTTTTAATTTATTCCTTTTTATGCCATTTCTGAGCGTAGTACAACGCAATCGTAGATATTCAATCAAATAAAAAAAAACTTTTTTTCGATATCTCTGATAATAACGGAAAGATTGATGAAAAACTATCAAAAAATCGGTTCCGACACGCCTCCCACTGATCCGTCCTCCTTAGAGTGAGACAGAGAACTTTAGGCTGGCCGATAACAAGAAATAACCGGCCTTGTTGCCAAACTGTCAAAGAGAAGTATAATCCAGGAAATAGTTACTGGAAACGTGTTTATGAGTTATGCGGATATTATGTGATAAGCGATGTTACATTTACATTTGTCTACATAATATATTCACATAGCAATGTACGATTGTTTTTTTTTCATTCTATCTGAAAACTGGAAAACACTTATACCTGTGCAACTATCCGCGTGCCATCACGGTATCTTAGATGAATAGCTAAAGCAAATGATATATCGATTCAAAAAATGATACATGAATTAGTTTTAGAATGTTATTGTGGCTTCATAGCAAGTTGAGTGGTGCCCCATGGGTCAAATAATAAGAAATCATAGTTACTTCCAGGCGAGTTCTTGTTTGAGGGATGTCTCGCGTCGCGTCGCCGCCGCGCGGTTTCGGCAGACGTATGGCGTGGAGCGGCACGAGCACCGATAGCGCGCAGCGGCCGGCGGCGCGACGGCTTTCGCAAAGCGTTTGAGGTGAAGCCGCTAAGAGTGACCCGCCCATAGGTAACCCTGGTGGTTACAAAGCTGCCGCCGCGGACCCCTTTCTTATATGTAGAGGTAGTGCTGTATACCACAGAGATAATTCGATTCTTTCCTTGCAATTTGTAAATGCTGAGACATATATATCGTCTTCTATTCTTCTCCAGAATATTTATTTAGTTTTCTGGAGACTGTTCTTCAGAGTGGTTGTTATTAGTGGTTTGTCTGCATTTACCCGTAGTTCGCCTTCATTGTCTCATTGTTGCTACATTTGTTGATCACTTGTTTTATTTGTTACATATGTTGTATTGTTGTTGTGTAAACGCTATCAAAATCGGTCCAGTAGCTAGGTACTGAAATTACGATAATCATAATACATTATAATAGTCCGCTGATGTTTGTCTACATCCACGTCCACAGGTATATCTTCAAAGACAATGGTCGAGTGGGCCTGTTTTTTACCATAAGTTCTATGTGAATACAAAAATGGTTGCAGCTCGCCCCTCAAGCAATTCTCCCAGCGATCCTAATTATTAATATGGTCCTTACCGAAAAAAACTAAATATTATTAGAAGCCCCTAAAACGCTAAAAAAAAGAAATTGGGAGCTGTTCTGGTAATTTTTATTTTTTGCATCCGTAGCAGCGGTTACTGAGATGATGCGAGTAGAAAAATGACGGCAGATAGATATAGAGGGGCAGACCGACTAAATCAGTGGCATTATTAAATTTTCATTATGGCGTGTAGACTCCACAAAACGTCAGAAAACGATCTCGATACGAAAAAATGTTCGCAATTACAATACTTACAAATCTCACCTGTGTGATTGTGTGGAAGTAATAAGTAGTAGGTAGGTACCTATACAATATGTTCTGCTAATACCGCAAATGTATTTTGCTCCTACGGCCCATCACCAAGCATCTCAATTCATTTTAGCTCTTTTTTACCTGGCTACATAGGTACATATTTTCAAATTAGGTATTCATCATCTTCTTTGACCCATCAGCCAAACAGCCAGAATTTGCATTTTATAAATTCTTAAAAATACTAGGTACTAATATTCAATTTCATTTTTAACCACATGTCACACCCTGTAAAATGTTTTCAAATCGCTATCGTACATAACCAGAATAACCGTCAACCGTCTATCTGATCAAATTTTCAAACTTCCAGCAAAGACATACATACATACCTACATTGAAAAAAATGTATCAATAGTAAGGAAATACCAATTATCCGAAAATAAGATACACAAACCTTCCTATATAATGCCCACTTGCGAAATAATACAATAGTTCCTAAGCCTAGCCATTCCCCAATTCAAAGTTTACAGATTGCTCATATCGACAATCCTCATATCCATCGTCGCCGTCGCGTCGTTGGCATATCCCAAATGATGGAATGCGGACCGCCACGTGTGCTGTTGCTTCAGTTGCTTGGCCTGTGAGGGACAAGCCGACAAATTTTTTGCTGATGGCATGGGTCTCGGATCGGTGTCCACAAAGGTTATCGGACAAGGGGATCCCGTCGGGTGGTTCTTTGAGCATCCTTGGCAACATTGCTGTCGGGGCCATGGCTCTTTTCTATAATTCCTTCAGAAAATAGGAGGAGCTTCTAAATAATGCTGGGTTGTGTACAGATGCTGCCTTCTCGCGGATTTAGCTTACTAGACAACGTGATGAACCACGTTAACTCTACGCTGAGCGGACTAGTTTAACGAATCCGGTCTTATTCAATCAGATTCTGCCAATTATTTATTCATGCAACAAGCACGCCATGATTGCGAGAAATTACAAAATCTATCATTGTTCGTGTTCGTTCACCATACATATCATGTCGGGATTACCAATTAATTACCAAGCTGTCCGAACAGCTTGAGGCTGCTTTGCTGCTCGTTAAATTATATAATCATATAATCAGAAATCAGTGTGTACAGCAGGAGCAAGGACATCGCAAGGTAAAATAGTAAACAATTTTAGTATCGGAATACCACAGGGTAGTATCTTGATGGGCCCACTGTTGTTCAACATTTACATACATGATTTGTGTAATATGTTTAACGGCAGTGAACACCAAATTATTAATTATGCTGATGACACATCGCTAATAATAAGAACCAATAACATTAATGCATTAGAAATAGTGTTCAAGGAATTAATGTTGGAGATATCAGAGTGGCTTATACAAAATGGAGCTGTGGGACTTACGGTCGTGGGAGATCCGGTCAAAGCTGAAAGCGGTGGGACTTGCGGTCGTAACGCGGAGGTGTCCTTATTATACAGGGTGTCCACTTAGTGGGTAATTCTTCGATATCTCGCAAGGTATACCTGATAGAGGAAAATGTCAAATACAGAAGTTATTTGGTTACCTCAAATTTAACGCAGATCTGATCGCCGGCCCTTTAACAACCCTTATCAATTTATCATTTCAGGTAGGAATTTTCCCAGCTAAATTAAAAAATGGAGTCAAGTTGATTGACTCAGTACTTCCCACACATAACAGTTGCAACCAAATCATCGCCCGCCTGTCGTCAAAAAACATCCAACACAAAAACTAGTAAATAGTTTCCTAAATCTCTCCGTAGGAACTAAAACGACACAATTCAGCTTTAACTGGACGAAACGAAACAATCAGGAACCCCAAAATTGCTTAAAAACGAAGTTTGAGCTATTTTTATATTTTTAGATTTTTATTATTGCTGCGCCGCCACTGACACGATTTTTGATAACCATACGCATTTTTCATCCTTGCCGCGGTAATAATAGTGTGCCTAAATTTCATTAAAATTAATTACATAATTTCCATGTTACTAAATTCAGAATGACCTGAATCAATACCTACCCCTACCAATACCAAATCCCTTGATTTCTGTAATAGCCAAGGCAATGTTCGGATGGACCTAACAAACGTCTATTATGCCGCTAAGTCTTTCTTTCACAGGTCAATGGACACTATTATAAATGGAATAAATTTTTGAGTTTTACAACCCCCCACCCCCTAACCACCCCAATTTCACCCCCACCCAAAGAAAAGTAAAAAATGATCAGAAACCCCTAAAACGCCGAAAAACAAAGTTTGAGCTATTTTTACATTTTTAGTTTTTTTATTATTGCCGCGCCGCCACTGACACGATTTTTCCAAAACATGCGCGCTTTCCATCCTCGCCGTGGCAGTAATACTGTGTCAAAATTTCATTAAAATCCATTCGATAATTTTGGCGTTACGCAATAAAGAACGATCTAAAACTAAAACAACACTCGGATGTATACACCACAAATTATTCTAAGTCCCTTGGTTTCTATTATAAGCAAGGCAATGTTCGGATGGACCTAAAAAATTGTATTATGGCGCTAGGTCTTTCATTCACAGGTCATTAGAGAGCCCATTATGAATACAACAAATTTTTCAGTATTACAACCCCCCACCCCTCAACCACCCCAAATTCACCCCCACCCAAAAAAAAGTAGAAAATGATCAGGAACCTCTAAAACGCCTAAAAACGAAGTTTAACGCATATTTGAAATTTTTGGTTTTTTGCTAATTACTCCGCCGTCCATGCACCGATTTTCAAAATTGTAGCAACATTACCTACTACGACCCTACACCATATCACCACCCAAATTTCATCAAAATCTATGTAGCGGTTACTGAGATTAGGAGGCTAGAAAAACGCGTACAGACAGACAGACCGACAGACAGACCGACAGACAGACCGACAGACAGACCGACAGACAGACCGACAGACAGTCCGACGGAAATGAGTGACGTGGATTTTCGTGATGTAGGCATCATAAAACGCCCAAAAAGTGTATTATCTCAAAATCGAAAATTTTCGCGATCACAATACTCCCCTCACCTATCGGTGTGGGAAGTAAAATGGCTGTTGTCGTTCCTATATATAAAAAGAATGGTAGATCTGTTGTATCTAACTATAGAGGAATTGCACTACTACCTGCATTCTCAAAAATTTTCGAAAAGGCGTTTCATAAAGGCCTTGTTAATTACGTGTCAAAAAACAACATGATAAGTCGCCACCAGTTTGGCTTTCAGAAGGGTGTATCAACCAGAGATGCTGTAATATCTCTGTATAATTTTATAATAGATGCTTTTGAAAAACACGAAACATCTGCATGTTTATTTTCTGACCTAAAGCGCGCTTTTGAAACTGTAGATCATAACCTGTTGCTAGATAAGTTGCATCGTTATGGTATCAGAGGCGTCAACTTGTCGTGGATTAGGAGTTACCTTGAAGGCCGAACACAAATTGTAAAAATTAGTCATAATCAGGTGGATTATATGTCTGAACCTCTTCCTATTTCCGTAGGCGTACCGCAGGGGAGTATACTTGGCCCGCTACTATTCATCTTGTTCATAAATGACGTTACGACTGAACTTTGTGACTCTTTTGTTACACTTTTTGCCGATGATACTTCCATTTCAGCTAAAGCCAGGAATATCGGAGATCTAGCTAATAACCTTTCTTGCTCAGCCGAGAAGATGAAACAGTACTGTGCGAGGAATGGGCTCATTTTGAATGACTCTAAGACAGAGCTTATTAACTTCTCCCTCACTCAAACTGATTATAGTATCCGCGTAAGTTTCAATAACACGTCAGTTATACAGAAGGACGCTGTGAAATTTTTGGGCATTATGGTTGACTCAAAACTTAGTTGGAGAAATCATATCGGCACCATCATCAATAAAATATCAAAACACTGTTTTGTGCTTTGGCGGATGAGACAGTTCTTGGACTTCAATATCCTGAGGATGTACTATTTTGCTTACGTACACTCAGTACTGAACTACTGTGTGATATGCTGGGGAAATAGTGCATATGTGCAGGAATTGTTTCTTGTCCAAAAGAAGATCATACGAACTATGACCCACAGTGATATCAGAGTATCTTGCAGAAACTTGTTCAAATCACATAAAATCCTAACCGTATATGCCTTGTTCATACTCAACTGTGTATGTTATATAAAACAGAATCATTCTAGCTTTATTGCTCGATCTGACGTTAGCTCAGCAAGTGGCTACAACCTCCGAAATACATACAACATTCAACTTCCTCAACATGGTTTAGCTGCATCGGCGAAAGGTCCGGTTGTTTTACCTATTAAACTTTTCAACAAGTTACCGGCATCTATAAAATCAATAAATCTCTTTAGGAAGTTCCAAACAACTGTAAAACAGATTCTACTTGAGAATCCTGTATACAGTGTAAACGAATATATGAACCTAAATTTAAGTTATCTATAAAATATGTTATCTGGTCATTAGTTAGGTGCTGTCTTTTTTCTTTATGTATGTATTTTAAAAAATTTTTTATCCTCATATTTTATGACGATGCTTATACCAATTGTTGTTGGTCGTATAGCTACAGTGAATAAATAAATAAATAAATAAATAAGTCGCATATTATGAAAATATCTTGAAATATACAGGGTGTTGCAGGAAAGTAGGATAGTGATCAACTTGATTTTTTTATATGGAACTATAACTTTTTCTTAAATTCTTCTAGTTTCCGTCATTGATCTCTATTCAACCCTAAAATATTTTTGGGATCGGTTGCGACGTTGCCGAGTTATAATTTATTTTCTATTAATTTCCGGATTTGCAAGGTCGCAAGTAATACATCCAAATTGATATATCCCCTTAACTTTTCTCCACAATATTATGCAGCTAGTTACTTGAATATAGCAACCATGTATTTTCTCGTTTGTAAAGGTTTCTGCTGCGGCAAGTATAACTCTAACCTCAAAAACCATGTTTATTTTGGCAGGCTTCCAATTTGGAATATATTCTAAAATAAGACTAAACATTCTGAGATATGTTCTTTTCTTCTTGTTTGGTGACATAGCGTACAAAAGTGGAGCAGTGTTTGTTTCTGTACGCGAACTTCCCAAATCTGCATGAATCGTGTAAAGTTGAGTAAATTGACTTGAGCAGCTCCTAAACGTTTCCATCTTGGAAAAAATGTGTAGATTCCTGCATTTGCGCTCTTGCCTTATTTCCAGCGAAAATGATGATTTTTTTCTTCGATTTCATCATCAGTAGTTCGTTTAAAACAATATCGTCCCTGGAGTTAGGTTCTTTCTGCACACCTTGAGCATCCCGGCGATGTTTATAAAGAGTTGCTTTTATGTTATTAAACAGCGGCACTTTAGTGATGAATTCATATCCACGCCTTGATATTTCGCAGCTCGAAAGTAAGCTGCTTTCACCTCCGTATTCGCCTCGGTCGGTATAGTTGTGCTCGACAATTTTGATTGGGAAGCTATCTTTAGTTTTGATTCTGCCACGACAACAAACACTTATATCTTTGAGACAAACCCATGTAACGATATCTTTACTTTTCCGATATTCTCGATACATGTAACCATTATGTATTGCACAAGGTTTTCCTTTACTTGTAGAAATAACTTGAATTTTATTCTCCATAACTTTGGTCTTAGTATCTATATAACTCGATATTATAATTGCATCCACAAAAGCAAATGCAACTGTGCACTTGTCAAACAACAACAGCAACTAATATATCTGCCCAGGTATGAACTTGTTAAAGAGTGATTAATAGAGTATCCGTATACTTTAACCGGATCTCGTACTCGGTTTAGGTACGAAAAAAAAAAAGGTGATCGCATCTCCCACTGACCGCATCTCGGAATGACCTGAAATCGCACGACACCTCCAAATAAAAAGATTCTTAATATAAATAAATCAAACTGTATAGTTTTTCATGCAGCTATGAGTAACATGCAAAGAGATAGTCTGGAGTTTCAACTGACACACAATAAAATAACAGCAGTTACGGATACCACATTTTTGGGAATAATAGTCGGTCAAAATCTAAATTGGCAAAGTCAAATATCTAGTCTAGGGAAAAAAAATGGAATCAAATCTGTCACAATTTGAGAGTATTGAAGAATTATGTATCCCTGGAAACGTTAAAAATAGTTTATTATGCATCATTTTTATCTAAGGCACGTTATGGTATAATTTTCTGGGGTGGATCAAGTGAGCTGCAAAAGCTTTTTGTTATCCAAAAACAATGCGTACGAATTATGAAGAACATCAACGGAAGGGGCTCGTGTAGAGCTAAATTTAGGAATGCTAGGTTTCTTGCTTTACCAGCAGTATATATTTACGAATGCTTAATTTTTAATTTTAAACATAAAAGTAAATTTCAAGTCCAAACAAAAAATCATTCGTATAGCACTAGACACAATAGCTATAACTTTCCACGCCATAGATTGAGCGTATGTGAAAAAATGAAGTCAAGATGATTGACTCAGTACTTCCCACACATTACGGTGATACCAGTTTATTATTTTCCCATAGCATGAAGCTTTAGTCTGAGATCGGCTTGCACCCAAATCATCGCCAGTACCCCCCAAATTGTCTTATGCCGCTAGGTCTTTCCTTCACAGGTCAATGAACAGCCTATTATCAATAATCCAAACTTTTCAGTTTTACAACCCACCACCCCACCACCCCACCCTCCCCCAGCCACCCCAATTTCACCCCCACCCAAAAAAGGTAGAAAACGGTCAGGAACCCCTAAAACATCTAAAAACGAAGTTTGAGCTGTTTTCATATTTTTAGTTTTTTGATTATTGCTACGCTGCCACTGACACGATTTCTAACAAGCATACGGGTTTTCCATCCTCACCACAGTAATAATAACGTGTCAAAATTGCATTAGAATCAATATAATGGTTTCCACTTTACAAAATACAAAACGATCTAAAGCAATAAATACTCCTATGTATACAGAAAATTCTAAGTCCTTTCGGTCGGTAACAGGCAAGGCAATGTTCAGATAAAAAGGTGATTTGTGTCGCTAGGTCTTCCTTCACAGGTCAGTGGACAGCCTATTATTAATACAGCAAATTTTTCAACCCCCCACCCCCAACCACCCCAATTTCAACCCCACTCAAAAAAACTCAGAAAATGATCAGGAACCTCTAAAACACTTGAATACGAAGTTTGAGTTGTTTTTATATTTTTAGTTTTTTTATTATTTCTGCGCCGCCACTGGTATGATTTATAAAAACCATACGCATTGTCCATCCTCGCCACGGTAGTAATACTGTGTCAAAATTTCATTAAAATCAATTCAACAGTTTTTTCGTTACATAATATAGAACGATCTAAAGCAATACACCAGAAAAAATGCTTTGGTTTCTGTAATAGGCAAGGCAATGTTCGGTTGGACCTAAAAAAGTTATTTATGTCGCTGGGTCTTCCTTCACAGGTCAGTGGACAGTCTATTATGAAAGCAACAAATTTTTCAATTTTACAACACCCCACCCCCCAACCACCCCAATTTCACTCCTACCAAAAAAAAAAGTAGAAAATGATCAGGATCCCCTAAAACGCCTAAAAAGCGAAGTTTGACGAACATTTAAAATTGTCCGTTTTTTGCTAATTACTCCGCCGCCCATGCACCGATTTTCAAAATTATAGGAACATTACCTACTACGACACAACAGCATATCGCTGCTCAAATTTCATAACAATCCATACAGCCGTTACTGAGATTACGAGGCTAGAAAAACGCGTACAGACAGACCGACAGACAGACAGACCGACAGACCGACGGAAATGAGTGACGTGGATTTTCGTTATGTAAACCTCATAAAACGCCCAAAAAGCTTATTATCTCAAAATCGGAAATTTTCGCGATCGCAATACCTCCCTCACCTATCGGTGTGGGAAGTAAAAGGGCCATTTTACGTCAGCATGAGATTTTTTAACTTGTTGCCAAACAATATAAAGTCAATCAATAATGCTAAGGTGTTTAAAAGGGAAGTATATAATTTATTGTTGAATATCGAGCCATACAGCGCTCAAGAATTTGTTTTTTTTTTAGACCTCATTTGTAAAATTAACCGAAAGCCTATTTTTGTAATATGACGTTGTTCAACCCATTGCTCTAAATGGCAGCTTTAATAAAATCTGTTATTATAATTAAGCATGTTTCTTAAGTTTAATGTTGCTGTGTACACATAGGTCTGCTATTATTGGTGCTGTTTGGCTCTATATCCTATTGAACATATAAATAGCTTTTTAAACAGGTTAGCACTTTGTTTTCCAGTTCGACGGTTTCCTCAATTGAAGTAGATAGATCCAAAAGGGTTCTGGCATTTATAAATATTTCTCAAATGTGAAATTATGGGTTACAGGTCTACTACCACACACGTGACATATCGGCCGCTGTGGCCCGGTAAGGAGGTATGTTTGTATGTCCTATCCGCAGACAACATAGTATGACCTCTTCTTTATGCTTCGTGGTAGTATATATCTAGTTTTCCGTGGTTGTTTTGAGTTGTCTTAGTTGACCGTCATAACAGCTCCACTGCTCTTGCGAGGCCGTGTGGATAACACTTTTAATAGAAGTTTTTAGGTTTGTGTAACAAACAACAACACCTGTGGCTTTTGTAGTAGCTTCCTTGACCGTTGAACAAGAATCAGAACGAAAGTCAGTAGATAACACTTTTAGTAGCTTTTGGAACTATATCAGAGAGTGGAATTCCAACATCTGCGGCTTTTGTAGTAGCTTCCATTGGCGTTGAACAAGAATCAGAACGAGAAACAGTTTTGATAGAGAATTTTGCTTATATTACACTTATACAGTTTATTCTTTAAGAAATAGTTCAGGATTATGCATAAAGATCGTGTTTGTCAACAGTCAGGTTTCAGTCTAGTCGCACTCAGAATCGTTTATCGTGAATCGTGACGGGCAAGGAGTACCGCGAACGAGATGCGTTTAGGCAACCGCATCACCCACCGACGTAAAAAAGCGAACTAGATACAGTGGAGACGTAACCACGGGCCTATAATTCGAGGACCTCGGATCGTGTTCGGCGGCGTTCAAGATGTGACCAGGACAGTCGCATCACTCGCGTCATCGCGCTATCGAGTTTTTTTATTTTTAGCGTTTAGCATAGCCGTTAGCGCTATCTATAAAGCTCGACGAATACATAGATTGGATAACTGAAATTGAATTTAATTATTTGAATTAATATTTTCAGAATTTTTGATTTATTATAGGAGATCTTAGTGACTCTTTTAAATAAAAACGTATTACATTCCTTTGAAGGGACGCGACGCACCAACCGCATCAATGGACGCTACGCCGCTGAAAATTATACGTTTAAGCATATAAAGCTTACTTACTTACTTGCAACCTCGAATGGTCCAAATTGAAGTCCAAGTACTTGGGTTTTCAGTCTCGCGGCGCGAACTTTGAACAAATGTAACTCAGTTACATTTCGTCTTTCGAGAGTGGTGCTAACTATTTTTAACCGCAGTGTTTAATTTGTCATTTGTGTCGTAATTTTTTAACTATTGTGCTTGTCTTCGTTATCTAATCAACTCCGATGATGATACATGTAACAATGAAAACTTCGTTTCTCTGATGCCTATTGATAACCATACATTAATCGAAACATTGCATAAAGAGCAACAAGAAGTTTTTGTTTTTAATTGACCTAACCCTAAAAATATACCACGACAGATGCCTTACTAGATCAGAATCGCTTTACTAGGGTAGGCCACCAAGGGGGTTCACTTATGGCGTGGGCTGGAGTTTCTCTGAAGGCACGCACAGAGTTTTACATCCTGCCAAGGGTGTCTTTAATTGATGTCAGGTGCATTGACGAAATTCGGCAAAATTTTGTTGTTCCTTATGTTGATTTTATTGGAAATAATTTTATTCTGATGCATGATAATGCCAGACCGCACACCGCGAGAATTACTCAACAATACTTAGACGATGTTATCTCCAGACGCAAATCCAGTTGAACATGTCTGGGACATGCTTGGGCGAAGTCACGACACGAAGTCATGCTCCTATTATTCCTTTAACGTTAAATGAATTGCAGCACGCTCTTTTAAAGGAATGGAACCTTATTACTCAAGAAGACATTCGTCATTTGAGTTTAGGTATACCAAGAAGGATGCAAGCAATCATTCGTTTTGCTAGCAATGCGTTTCATTTTTCAATAATGTATGGTCATTTTAGCAAACTACCAATTTATGTTTTTTTGCAGTATTGTAACAAAAGAGTTCTTTTTTTAAATAAATGGCTGTTTAATGTTAAAAATCACTTAAGACATGTTGCTCTAATAGTGTATAAGTTATTAAAACAATAAAACATTACCAAACAATAAAAAAGGAATTATAATATGTAAAATGTCAAGGACTTCGTTTTTCGTGCCGGTGAGTGTATATTGTATTACATATTTCTGGCCAGAGCTGACCAAGTGCTCGAATACTTGTACTAATATTTTGGTTACGCGTAAGAAAACTACTCGTCATTTTTACTCTACTACTACTACTCGTGGAATATAAGTAGTATTTTACGAGTATTTTCCGCATTGCCGTGCCGATGCCGTTCCCGGAACAAGTTTCTCTAAGAGTGAATCACAATCCAGTCTTTCAGAGACAGCACATTTAATAAAAAATAGAGCAGAATTAGAATATCTGGGGTACATTAGCAATTCGACAACTAATTTAAACATGCTCTACGATTACCCAACAACAAAAAAATGTTTACGAAATATAATACGCCACTGACCTCCTCTGCAGCTGTAGAGAGATTATTTTCTTCTCCTACAATTATTAATAATCTAAGAAGGCATGCTTTGTCTGATAGCAATTTTGAGAAACTTGTAGTCTTAAAGAATTGTGTTTGATACCTTATTCTGTTTAGTTCGTTCTAAAAATGTCTTTTTTTTCTGGAATATACATACTAATGTAGTCTGGTATCTCAAATATTCTTAATAATGTTCTACCTTTCTATAAAATGTGTTTTATTTAGTTATTTTCACCAGAATTGTTAGTTTTTATACGTTGTACCTACTGATTTTTAAGTTTGTGAATATACTCGTACCCTTTATTCGTACTTCGACTAATACTACTGGTAATCGTGAACTGCTTCTCAAAAATTACTTACGAGTAAAATACTTGTAAATACATTTTTTGAGTACTCGTATTCGTACAGCCTGACAAGTGTAGCAAGAGACTTGGGAATTTCGCCGCTTCTCACACGCACACGTTATTTCATATCCTCTCGTCTCTTGCCATCCTTGTCTACTTCATATTTCCCACGGCTCTTGTTATACTTGTCAGGCTGTACATTGTACGAGTATTTTTTTAGTACTCGTGCCCAGCTCTGTTTCTGGCATATAGCTGCTGCAGTTTATTTTACAATAGCCTATTTTCATCCAGCCAGCGTTTAAATCAACAGTAGAGGTGAGTCGATTCCAAAGGATTCGTTCCAAAGGAACGATACCGTAATAGGGATCAAAGGAATCAATTCCGATGCTTTGGAACTTTCGATTCACAGATCCGCGCACGGACTGTCGGTGTCGGTTAGCTAAACTACTAGTGAATCGTGTTTTCGATTCCGTCGCGTTGCACCGGAATCATGAACTAGACGAACGAAATAAATCTTCGGGATGGTTTGGTTCACGCCGGACTGTGCGGTGTGGTTAGTTCTGGCAATTCCATTACTGTTTCTTTGTGAGTATGTATCTTATGTATGTTTGTTCGGGTGGAATCTTGGTATTCAATTTTGAAGCAGATATCTTCAGACGAAATTTTGTATACATGTTTAGTTTGGATGCCAATACGCGATAGGCTGTGTGCCGTCATTCTGAATCCAATATGACGGACCATCCAAGATGGCGGACTAGTTTTTTTATGCGCTTCTGCAATATAGGTATCAAATGAAAGGGCTTGCCGAGAATATAATTAGAAAAATATTTTGAAATCACTCTTAATCTAATATGACGGACTTTTAAAGTTTTTTATGCTTTCATATAGTATCGTAATTAAACAAAGTTTCGCTGAGAATAAAAATGCAGGTTAATAACTAAAAAATAAACAAATGAAAGAACTTTTTAAACAATGCTTTTATCCGACTGCTCTAAAAAGAAGGAAATGAAATTTCAACTTTTAACTTAGGTATACAGAATTTATATGATCATTAATCAACTTAATCTCCTGAATTAAAATTAAATTAAAATTTAGGAGATTAAGCTACTCAATTAAATAGGTACTAGTTTATTTCGAGGTTTATTTACACAAGTAAATCGTGTGAAAAGCATTTATGATCATATAAATTGTGTATAATGAGGCTTATATATAAGTTGATAGTTAAAATTTTAAAGGAAAATTTTATTTTCTTCTTTTTTAGAAAAAGGAATCGATACCATGGACTTGGAATCGATAACAAGGGATATCTGGACGATTCGGAAATCTTCGGATGAGACCGCGGTCTAAGATTAACGGGCGCACATCACAAATGTTTGTAATGGAATCGTGAACGAATTGGAGGAATCGATTCCGAAAAAGGAATCGATATCATGGAATCAAATTACCAAAAGGAACGATTGAGCCCCGTTCTAATCAACAGGCATTGCTTCTTTCACTATGCGGACTGGGTCTGCTACGATTATATGTTCATTGTGATATGATTTGGAAAGGATTATGAATGGGCAGGACTAACAATAACGATGCAAGTGGATGACGGATTTCCATTAATCTCGGTGGATTGAGAGCCCTGCACGGTGATGGTTCGTGAATGGCGTGTATTGGGTAATTGGATTGAATCCAAGCAAATACCACCGTTTTAACTCGCTAACGTATTAATTAAACTACTAGTAGTGCGCTGACTTGCTGGCTAGCATAATTGCAACTATTCCACGTAAAATGCACAATGGTTTACCACGGCATATCTAATGCTGTCATGCGTCCACACATCCATGATGGATCAGTTGTAATAAATATGATATATAATTGATTAATAACTCAGGTTGCCAATCCTTGGGTAACCAACTGCTAGTTGCACTGGTCCCTCTTAATTTGAAACTAAATTATGAGGAGGCTTATCTTAATGCGCCAACAGTTGTTGAGTGGGGATTAGTGAATAAAGTACAGTTCAACGAACAAGCTCTTAGGGATCAACATCAATAATAACATGTCCTGGCACGACCACGTCGCCAGTATTGCTGAAATGGCATTCCTGAAGCTTGTAGTTTTGTTCCGTTGTAGGAAGCTGTATACACCAGAGCATCGCTGAAGTATTGCTTATATGTATGGGGATGTGCTCCAAAGCACTCTGTAAAGCTTCTGAATACTATCAAGAAGAGAGCAATTAGATTAATCGGTACGCTTAACCTCACAAAGGACCTCCACGGCCTGGAACATCGAAGAAGGGTGGCTGACCTGTCCCTATTTTACAAATTCTATCACGGAAGATGTTCAAGTGAGCTCTCTCAGATAATAACACCAAAGGCCGTCGGAAGGAGAGACACTAGAGAGACTCTGCGGCACCATCCTTACCAGGTCGAGGTTCCTACTCCCGAACCAGTCTTCTCCAACATTCCTCCTTTTGGAGAACTTCAATGTTGTGAAATGAGCTGCCAGGGAATTTGTTTGCCGATAGCTACAACCTGCAGCGTTTCAAATATAACGTGCCCCGACACTTATCCTCTCGCTTCTATAGCGCTAGCGCTATAACATATGTTGCAAAAGTTCTGAGAATTTTTTTCAAAACTCGGGAGGTAGTTTCACCGTTGGAAACAATTCAGACATCGTTACCATGGTAACCAGTCAACATCTAAACGTAACCATAAAACCATTTTGGTTATGATATAAGTTGTCAAAATATCGTACAAATTAGATATTCGGAAGAGTATTTACAGTCTAGTTGGAGGACTTGAAAAAAAAAGAAACACTTCGCCCATATCAAGATCAAAATATTTCTGTTGCCACAATTTACCGGGCAATCCGTGAATGCGAAGAAGATACTCCTTGTATAAATTCACCAAAAAGTGGACGTCCAAGAGCATTGAATGTTGCTACAGTTCAAGGAATGGTCAACAGAAGTGAACATCGAGTTGGAACTTCAACACGAAATCTTGGACGCATTTTCTACGTCAATGCTAACACAATCTAGAGAGAAATGAAGAGAAATAACTTAAAATTCCTAAAAAGAAGAAAATGTCCAAAGTATTCTCTAAATCAGTTAGAAAGAATTCCTAAGTGCTGTGACGATGAAAAGTATTTCACATTTTGGAACTCAGAAATCAAAGGTAAAGATGGTTTTTATACAAGAGACTTTGAAGCCTGTCCAGATAATGTAAAATTTAAACGAAAAGAAAACTTTTAAAACAAAGTGTTAGTGTGGTGCGCTATATCAGGCAACGGTATTTAACAGCCGTACGTTGGACGAGTTAGGGCCGAAGCGGTTACCGAAGAGGTCTATACTAAAAGATGTTTGCCTAAACTACTCAATTTTATTAATACCCACCATGCTAATGACAATATAATGTTTTGGCCAGATCTAGCTTCAAGTCATTATGCTTTGCGTAAGAGAAACTGGCTAGAACAAAACGGAATACCTTTTGTACCACGAAACGACAACCCTCCTAATCTTTCTCAAGCAAGACCTATAGAAACATTTTGGGCTCAACTGAGTGCCAAAGTTTATAACAATGGCTGGGAAGCTCAAAACGAACAGCAGTTAAGAAGAAGAATAATGCTAAAGGTCAGAGAAATTGATTTAGAATCTGTCCAAACCTAAAGAGGAACATTAAGAGGAAATTGCAGTATTATTGCACTACTTTAATATCATTTTTAATGAGGAAATATTGTTATTTTTTGTAGTTCTTGTAACAGTTCAGATACAGTATTGTGAGGTATTTTAATTTTTTGAAAAACTTCTCAAAACTTTTGCAACATACGTTAGGCTATCAGCCTTTGCGGGGGGCTGACCATAAAAAATCAATGTATCTTGGAAACCAGACTCTTCAGCATACATGATTATAATATGAGCTTTTCTACTTGAATTCGTGTCAGAAGTACGTCCCAAAAGTTAGGCCAGTCAACAAAAAGGACAAAATTAGTTTGTTATAACATTCTTTTTCGACAGGCTATAAAGTGGTGTTAATTTTTTTCCTCGAAAACAAGGTGACATAGGAAGGGATGTCAAGATACAGAAAAGTTGTGATTTATTTGTTTGAAATGAAAAACAATTAACTGTTTTAGGATCAGTGACATACATTTTGTTGCTATTATTAATTGTGAGACAGCCCCTCGAGATACTAGTGAAAATGACAATTCGCTTCTAGTCAGTGCCGACTTAGCGCCTTATCGCAGTAAACAATACTGTCAAATTAAAAATCAACTGAACGTTGTTTGACAAACATAAAAAATAATTTTTTTTTTCCAAACTTTGGCATCCTATAGCTTAAAAATGAAGCTTTTACGCAATCATGTTTATATAAAATTTCCACATTAAAAGTACCTACTTTTTTTATCGAATGTTAAAGTTCTGCTTCTGAAAAGTGGATCATCCTGTATAATTTCCCACAAGAACACGCTATTCTGTACACAGCTTCTGAAGCTAGAGAAATTTGGACATGATATTATTAAGTCGACGAGAAGTTCGAGAAGACCCCAAAAATCACGATTATGAGTGATGTGTATAAAGAACATTTGCAAAAAGTCGTCCCTGTGATACTCAAAGCTTTCGTCTCACTTTGTACAGATTTTTTTTAACAATCTTCAACAATCTCTCGGATCAAATTCTTACCAGAAAATATAGGAAAAAGCCGGCGGCCGGTGGGACTCGAACCCACGTCCTCCAGATTTGTACTCCGGCGCTCTCACCAGTTGAGCTACGGTCACCTTGCCAACTTAACTCCGAAATCATCGTCTAGAACAACGCGGGAACGAGCCCGCCCGCCGACGACTCTCTCGCGCCATCTCCTGGTATCGCTGTTGACCCGCATCTGTGACATCAAGTGACCTGATGGGTCGAAATTGATCTCCGACGTTCGATCTAAATGTCACTCGTCTGGGCTAGCAGAGATACGTGTGTAAGGGGGTGCTGAATTGCGGTGAATCTGCTGGAGACTTCCGTCTAACCGGACCATGCAACTTTCCAACCCGCAGTCCCGCATGCGCATTTGTCATGACTAACGAGATGGACATTGACAGTGACAGTACTGACAGTTCTGTGTGCCGGTTGCAGAACTCAAAAATGTGTATTGTTTTGGAAGAATTTCTCTGTTTTCGTGGTATTTTCATTTCTTTTATCCACCATTCAGATCCAGCAATGAATAATAAAGTGTTTTCTACTTTTATGCTACGTGTAGTAAAGTCTTAAAAGTCCTCTATCCAAAATTTTCTTCTTATGGCATTACTTGATCAGTATTGAACCCAGAAAGTTTAGCTAGTGAAGGTTGAAATTCATTTTGGGTACCTATCATACTTTCTGTCGCATATGCTTAATTAAAATTTAGGATTTTTTGAGGTATTTCATTTTTTTACATTAGTATATCTAATATAAGGGAAAGCTGGTGTAAAAGGTAACGAGAAGAGTCGTTTCTTCAGAACTGGGTCCACCTTTCTTATATATTATATATTAGGTTAGTGTTATTAGAGACAGTTTGTAACTTCACTAATAATCCTTTACAAATAATCTAAAACACAGTGATAGGTTTCCTCTTTATACATTAATTCAAAAGGACCAAAGATTTTTTTTATTTTTTAGGTTAAGGACGAGTTTTTTTTTTTAATTTTTCTATAATTTTCTAAACATGATAAATTTTACTATCTATTAGATGACTCACACTTTTTTTTAAAAATTTGTTCACGAAGTATATTATTTTTCACTTACAAATAATCTTCCACATCTATCCTCAATGTTGCATAAAGATAGACAACTTTTGCATTATTTGTTAAAGTATCCTACTTTGATTCTTTACATTTTGAACTGCCAATAAAGGCAACATTTATCGTTTTCCCCCTCGTTGATGCATTTTTTTAGAATAGCGAATATCCATTGTGATAATTAACATCAGCCCCTTCATAAAATAAAGTCTTGAATCAATTCATGCGGAAGGCAAGCCAATGAAGTTACGTTATATATTTAAATTTGGCGCCGTTGCGGCATCATCGGATAATAATCGGAAACCTTCGGCAGTCTTCGGGACTGCGGGTCGGAAAGTTGCACGGTCCGGCTAGAAGCAAGTGCGCTGGAGTACAGATCTGGAGGTCGTGGGTTCGAGTCCCGCCGGCCGCCGACTCTTTCAGACATTTTCTGGACCGAATTCAAATCTTTCAGACAATATGAAACTTCAACGCAGGGTTTCTTTCATGGCTGTTATCTATTTTTCAAATGTTATAAAATTTTTCATTTCAAAATTCGAAGTTGTAACATCTGACAGTTTGAATTTCCAATTGACGTTTGAGAAATGTAATTTTATCCTTTTGAAATTACTGCTGAAAGAGGTACAGTTAACTATCGATTGTGAACCTGGTCATTAAAGTCTTCCTCAATTTGTGTGGTGTGAGCTTTTATAATGCATCGCTATTACTACTTGCAGCCGGACTACCCTAGAAAAACACTCCTTAAGCCGCGTACACATCTGAGCAAACGAACCGAACGAGAACTTTGCGCCGATCGTGTGGACGTATGCCCGCACCGCGCTGAACAGGCTCATGCGGTGCGCCAGCCGATGCGAAGGTTGTCGGTCCATCAAAGGAAATCCGTGCTCAGTCTAGGCGGGCTTTTAGCGACCTGCGAACACAACACCGAAACGCTCCGTCGAAAATGGATTGTTCGCAAGAGACGTCTTTGCTATCAATTAGAGAATTTGAAAGAAGGCTTGTGGATATTTTATCCTCAATTGCATTAAGCAGAAATAAGAAATCACTTTCCGACATTCTGGTTATGTTTCTGAATCGCCTCGCTGTCTCTTGGGATATCATACTAAATAAAAGAACTGTTGAGGCTCCAATCTCGACTTCTTTGAACTAATTGTCACAGCGTCGTCCCTTCTTCAGCAACTTATAAATAATTATAAACGCGGCACTAGCCGTACCTAGATTTTCCGTAAGGTGGTCAATAAAACAATTCGGCGAATTGATGGAGCGCCTCCAAATGCATCCTCATGTGGTTCTGTGCTCTGTTCTGTGATCGCTTGGTGTGTACCAGCTGAGAATGAACGAACATTTGCTTGTTCGCGCCCAAAAAAGATCGAGAGGAAGTCGGTACATCAAAGAAAATACTTGTTCATGCTCGTTCGGTGCGGACGAGATTTCAGTCTATAGAAGTGCTCGGTGCTCGTATGTCGATCGCTGCATGCATACTTTGCCGTCCGTCTAGACGTTTAGACCTAATTCAGATTTTCAATTTTCATCGCGGGTATTCAAAAAGGAATGGAGTAATGATAATGTGTTACAACTAATAAACGCCTATCAGATTCGCCCGGTTTCGTGGAATTCTTCGGACCCCTACTACAAAAATTAAAATAAAAAAGGAGGTGCTTGGAGATAATTAGGCGATATGTTTAACACTGATAGTGGAGAAATTAAGAAGAAAATTAAGTTCCTACTTGCGTCCTTTCGAAGGGAGAAGAAAAAACTAAAGACCACTTCGGGGATGGGTTCCGAAGAGGTTTATTATACAAAATGGATATTTTAAAAACATACATTAGAGAGCTATATGAGTCGCCCGTCGCGAGTAATCTTAGGGTTACAGCGACTTTTTCTGCAGCAGGAATAGCTCTCCTGTAATTTGTATCAGTCTTCATTATATTTGGTACCACAAGCTCCAGCAAAGTTTTAAAATCTTCAGGAGACTTTCTTCCCACACTGACAGGTGAGGTTGTAAAATTGAAAAATTCGTTGCTTTCACAATAGTCTATCCACTGATCTGTGAAGGAAGACCTAGCGACATTAATAACTTTTTTAGGTCCATCCGAACATTGCCTTGCTCATTACAGAAGCCAAAGGAATTTTTTCTGGTGTAAACATACGAGAGTATTGCTTTAGATCGTTCTATATTGAGTGACGAGGAAACTGTTAAACTGATTTTAATGAAATTTTGACACAGTATTACTAGCGTGGCGAGGATGGAAAACGCTTATGGTTTTTTAAATCGTGCCAGTGGCGGCGCAGAAATAATAAAAAAACTAAAAATATAAAAACAGCTCAAACTTCGTTTTTAAGCGTTTTAGAGGTTCCTGATCATTTTCTGCGTTTTCTAGGGTGGGGGTGAAATTGGAGTGGTTGGGGGGGTGGGGGGTTGAAAAATTGAAAAATTTCTTGTATCCATAATAGACTGTCCACTAACCTGTGAAGGAAGACCTAGCGACATAAATCATCTTTTTAGGTCCATCCGAACATTACCTAGCCTATATTACGGAAACTAAGGGAATTTTCTGAATACATATTATGAGTATTTACTGCTTTAAATCGTTTTGTATTTTGTAACGTGGACACTATTAAATTGATTCTAATGAACATTTGAAACAGTATTATTACCGTATGTTTGTTAAAAATCGTGTCAGTGGCAACGTAGCGATAATCAAAAAACTAAAAGCATGAAAACAACTCAAAATTCGTTTTTAGATTTTTGGGTGGAGATGACACTGGGGTGGTTGGGGGTGGGTGGTTGTAAAACTGAAAAGTTTATAGTACTGATAATAGGCTGTCCATTGACCTGTGAAGGGAAGACCTAGGAGCATAAGACAATTTTAGGGGGGGGGGGGCAGGCAGCTGGCGATTATTTGGCTGCAAGGGATCTCAGACTAAAGCTTCATGCTATGGGAAAATAATAAACTGGTATCACCGTAATGCGTGGAAAATACTGAATCAATCAACTTGACTTCATTTTTTAAATCATGCAATAAACTACTGCCACTATAGAGATTTTTGTTTTTATATATAGTCGGTTGCTAAAATCTGTTCTTTCTTTTTTTCCTTCAATAAACTCGAAACAAAGAAAGCGGCACTAGCTAACAATAATTTCTCGTGGTCGGTCATATTTATTGATGCTCGTAGAAATTGGACGCATCAGCTGCGAATCTTAGTATAATTGCTGTAATATCGACGAGATTTCAATATGACAAGCGAACACGAGCAAACATACAAGAACAAGAACAAATGCTCGCTTGTGCTCGCTCTTGCTCGCTCTTTTGGTGAGTACGCGCCTTTAGGTGCCCCACGCAATAGCCGGTTCCATTCATGAAGAATTTCTCAATTTTAAGATTGGATGCGCGAGGAATAAAAACGAAGCAATTTGACGCGAAACCAAGTGATTGATCAGAGTGCCCATTAGGCTGTTTTTGAGTGTACACTCAGGAACAAAACAATTTTTCAATAGATCTTTCTGCCGCGCCTCTCAGACATCAACCATTTGGTATGTTGTCTATCAGCCAGCACGTCTTATGAATCATAGCGGCTCTAATCGAAAGAATAAAACAATTTGTCTTGTTCAATGATGCGTCTTGATAGATTTTATTAAAAATGGGACATTTTTCCCAAGCGGTGAGCTGACAGCTTAAGGAATAAGGTTTTTTCGAGACGCAACGCAGAAGACAAAGGCATTAAGATCAATTCCAAATAGCCATCGTCCATCCTCAGAGAGACTTAATTGCTTGACTCAGTCATCATCATGATCATCATAGTCTCAATGTCTTTACAGACATGTGAACTCGTAAAATGCATTTACTCATTTTACGAATTTCTCTGGGGATATCTTTAAGATCTTTAATGCAGTAGTTTCCCATTTGCTTTCTGCATCCTCATGCCGTTGACCAGATGGTATCTGCTGATTCATCCGCCTTTAGGGGCAATTTCTCACCCCAAGGACAAGAAGGTGTCCTGACTCTTCTCAACTCGTCCACTGTAAGCTGTTGGTTGAGAAGAGGTTACTGCTCATACCGACAGTAGTTCGATTCCTTTTAGTCGCCTTTTAGCTTGGCTCGGTACTTCTCAAATATTCTGGATAGGAACAAACATTTTATATTTACTAAAATTCCAATCCTCTCTATCCCAATTCCGCCCTCACAGTTGCGGCCAGTATCTGTCATAAACAAACAAATAGGCAAGGACTCTTTATTCAATCAGCATCAAGGTGAATTGTTTTCCGAAGCTGTAATTATGCGGCAATGCGGCACTCATTTTATAAATTGGTACAGTATTATTTCATATGTGAACATAGTGCATTTAGTGCCGGTAAACATTATGACACATTTTTGACTTCCCCGTCAAAGGGGAACTTAAATCCTGGCTGTGATCCTGAATGTAGGTCTTTGATTAGACATATACACCTTCTTGTGAAGCTGAGATATGGGCAAGTTTTTCCAGTAGTTTGTACAGGCAGACCTGTGAAAAAAGACCACAGCATAAAGAGTAAACCAGCAGCGAAACTAACGCCGAATCTTTCAGGACGTTTTGATAACCTTGAATCTTTCGGGTCTCACTTGGGCCGTCGCGTTCAAGTCGCGTTAGAGAAGCGATTGGTACAGGACCTGAGCGAGAATATTATATCTATATACTCTTTATGCTGTGGAAAGAGTCATAATAGCTTTTTCAGGTCCATCTGAACATTGTCTTGCCTATTACAGAAACCAGGAGACTGAGAACGAATATTGCTTTAGTTCGTTCTGTATTGTGTAGCGTAGAAACTATTGGATTGATTTTAATTACATGAAATAATACTGTGGTATTATTACCGCGGTGAGGATGGAAAATGTTTATGTATTTTAGAAACCGTGTCAATGGCGGCGCAGCAATACGAGTAATGAAACTAAGAATATAGAAACAGCACAAACTTCGTTTTAGGGCGTCTTAGGAGTTTCGTGATCATTTTCTACTTTTTTTGGGTGGGGGTGAAACTGGGGTAGTTGGGGGGGGGGTTATAAAACCCAATTTTTTTGTATTCATAATAGGCTATCCATTGACCTGTGAAAGGAAGACCTAGCGGATAGCTTCATGCTGTGGGAAAATAATAAACTGGTATCACCGTGATGTGTGGGAAGTACTGAGTCAATCAACTGGACTTCATTTTTTGAATTCTTATACTGTTCAATTGAACATTAAAAGCTCCATTCAGTAATAATTTCAGAGTTTATCCAGTTTGATTGAACGAGGCATCAACTAATTCTATCAGTAATGGCAAAGAGGACAAGAACTAAGGACAATTGTGCCCCAGTTAACTGATGTGTTACCACTGACCGCAAAAAACGACGACAGTAGCCCGTTCGATTTCGGTTCGGTATACCAGATAGGATAAAAGGGGGATTTAGTCCAATCTAAATGCTTTTCTCTAATAAATAGGCTCGGTTCAGGAGTGGATTAGGGGGTGCGCGTTCAAGTTACAGGAAGACAAATTCCGTTACATTATAGAGTATAAGGTTTCACTAGTAAAATGAAATGTATATGTCCCAGGCTTATCATAATATCAGTCATATTATAATACGCCTAGGCTTTTTCAATATGACTAGGCGTAATGTAAAACTATCAAAGTAAATGAAAAACTGACAATATGACTGATTATTCAAGACGTGTTATAATACGCCTGACACATCTTAGTCTCATCATTCAAAAGAATCTGTATGCGATGGTTCTAGAATTTGACTGTATAAAATACGACTGGCAGTGTGCCAGGCAAATTATGAAAACCGCTCATAGGGAAAAAATATATAATTACAGATTTGGATTATTTATTAGAACACGATCCACTCTTATGACATTTACTTGTACATTTGATTAGGTTTGGTAGGTTCTAGTAATATTTCTCTATTACAATTTCTCACCTTTGTAAAACTTTTCAAGATCTTCAAAATAGTTGTCCTTTTGGACAAATACACCTAGCGAGTCATCACTCATTTTCAATGCAATAAAATGCACTAATATTGCACAGAGCCACTGAACAGCAAGTCACAACAACAATAACATACAATTAGCCTGACAAGTCGTCAGTGGTATTATAATACGAGGAGTATAACCAATCAGAATCCACAGTAATCGCGCGCTACTGAATTTGGCGACAAGCCTAATAAGCAACAGGCGTATTCTAATACGACTTAAATTGTCAGTCAAACTGTCAACTCTTCCATTATTTCGGTAAAGTTAACCTAGGCGTATAATAATATCACTAATTTTACAATAAGACTACGACATATATACAGGGTGTTCATTTGGAAACTTCCCACCACGGATTTATCGGGAAAAAAAACGCCGAGGTACGTCAAAACATTCGTCAAGGGGGACAACTTTTTAACCAAAAAATACTTCACCCCCTTGTACCTTTAAGGGTCATTCCTTAAATATTTTAAATGGCAAGGGGTATCGAGTAATATCTCGTTCCAACGGTATGTCAAAGTCCGTTATTTAACTTTTGATTTCAAAAATCGGTTGGCTCTAGAAAATAAAAAAAAACTAATCTTAATTTATTCAAATAGAAAACAAAAAAACACAAAACACTCACTTTCTGTTACACTGAGTGTTCAAAATATTATTGCACCTCAGAGTAACAACTGAACATAGAGGTTGTAAACAAACCACTTCAGCATGGCGTACTCAAAGCCATCATCTTTTGACAATTCAGCCTCCAAACATTGCCAACTAACCTGAAAATTCTTCCAATGCAACCCATGCTACAAACACTGCTCTGCACTGTCTCGTCTAGAAAAACTGTTAAACTACACTCGAATATAGCAGAGAAAGTCTGTAAAGCTTCACTACAGTTACCAACAAATAGCGAATTTGATTTTACTGACCAAGCATAAAAGACACACAAACAAAACTAACGTTTGACAGTCGGGGTTTACAGTAAACAAATCGCAGGAAAATTGTACATGCGTTGCCAGCTCCTCAAAATTTATGTAAGACAGGATTTGCATTTATGATGAAGAAACATGCAGTTACGCAGTAGAGGTCAACATGTCTATTGATTTTGCTGTAATCATTCCTGAACCATCAAAGTACTGCCTTTTTTAACATAGAATGGAATATTTCTGGATACTATACAATTAAGACAATAGTAAACAATTATGATTACCGTATCTGGTGGTCAATATGTTGTGCTGTGAGATATCATGGCTGCTATCGATGCGTAAACGAAGGTTATCCAAACTTTCAGGTTGGGGACAAAACACAGTATATTTCAGATGGTCCTATAGAAAAAAGTCTAATGGCATCAAATCAGGAGATCTAGCAGGCCATTCTGTAGGTCCTTTTAGTCCTACCCACTTATCTGGAAACGCGTCGTTTAGCCATTGCCAAACCGGAAGAACATAGTGCCGGAAATAGATTTCAACCTCAAGAATAGGGTTTCCATCCTCTTAGATTTGGTTTTCAATGGTTTCAGTGCAAACGGGTTGATGCAATTAGATTGGTCACATTCTGCGGAAATGCACATAAGAACCGGTAGCTAGAACGGTATTAGACTGGACGCTCAAGGAAACAGAAACGTAGGAAGTGACCTTGAGTTACAGAAGAGGCTAGAAGAATCGGCAAGACATGGAGAGAGATAAAAGGGTTTGCGGAGAATAGACGAGACTTGCAACAGCTTGTAGAAGCCGTATGTTCCTTAATGGGATGATGGAACAATGTATAAATACCTGGTTAGTAAATACCAAAAGACTAGTGTGAAAAGTATATTAACATTTTCTTATCGGTAACCTGCAAAGTGTCGGCTACATTTTTCTGTCCATGGCTTCAGCATCAGCTTTCCTTGGTAATGGTTTTACTAGCAGCTTCCACAAGCTTTAATTTGGTCGCCTTTTTATACTGCTCCGGGCCTGATTCAGCGTTTCCTAGCTCTGCAGTTAAATGGGTTGCTGAAGGTGATACAGTACGAGCAAATCGATTTTGCATTTGATTGCAATATAAAGCTGATACAGACTCTCGGAGAATTATGATCTCCATTAATAAGAGGTCATTTATTGTCTTAAGTGAGCTTAGCAGTTCCTCAAATAGAGAGAACAATGGGAGTTTTGTAATAACGGTAAATATTAAGATCATTCAAGTGTTGTTGAAATAATTGGGAAACTAGGGGGCTTTCGTTTAATTAGAAACAAAATATGACCTGATGCAGTATACGATGCCTATTCTAGAGGTGATATATTGTTGCGCTAGTTTAGAAGCCTCACCTCTTCTTGATTTTTCATCATCGTCATCATCATCATCACCATAGTCACACTGTCTTAACAGGCGTGTTGCGAACTAGTAAAATGCATTAAGTTGGAGCTAGAGTATTGCCGACGCGAATATTATCAATAGTTTTGAGAGCTGTAGCTCGCCATCGTTCGCGATTTACTGTCAATTCAGTGGCGCTCTTGATACTTATATCCAGCAACTGCTTCGTCGCATCCACCCAGCCTGTAGGGGAACGGCCACGGCGCCGCCCACTCGGGGCATGACCCTGAACTACAAGTTCCTCCACGTTATCGCTTCTGCGAATATGTCCGAAGAAGGTGAGCAATCTCGTCGAGCTCGTCCAGTATGGAAACATTATTTCGATGGGTGGTATAAGGGACTCTCAGCATTCTCCCCCACGTCCATATTTCAAAAGCATCTATACGACCTCGATCTGCCTTTTTAACAGTCCAAGTTTACGAAGCATACAAAAATATGGAGAACACAAGAGACTGAACCAGCGACATTTTGGTAGCTTTAGTGATGTTATGGTCACGCCATATTTTAACAACCTTTGTCGTGACGAGACGTGCCTGTTGAATGCGCCGAGGTTCCGAATAACTTTAAAAGTGGTTCTTAGGAAACATCCAGTCTTTATAACTAAGCAGCACCAAGAGCAGTGTAAACACTTGACCTGCACGCGAATAGTACAA
Source organism: Callosobruchus maculatus (assembly GCA_951848785.1). NCBI lineage: Eukaryota > Metazoa > Arthropoda > Insecta > Coleoptera > Chrysomelidae > Callosobruchus > Callosobruchus maculatus. The sequence continues at coordinate 103,243 of CATOUR010000518.1, forward strand.
AAGTCTCGGGTTGTCTAAAGGAAGCTTTGGAGAGATTAATTTTTAGTGATAGGGGACCGCTGCGTAAAAAAATGAATTCCCGCAGTTAGCCTAATACTATTGGACAAGTAATATAATTTTTTTGAAGTTCAGGGATACCTAACACGAGCTTAGATCGGCAATATTGTAAACTGTCATAATTATCATTGGTATCAAACAAACTTTTACAATAAACTACAATTTAAAGGAACAGTGTTATTAGCGTCAGTTTTAATTTATACCTGACATGTAAACCTAAATTAAAAGTGAAATATCTGAAAATTTCTCAAATCAAATTGCATTATCAGTCTCAATATTTCATACCTACTTCCCTTCATCACATGTCCCAAGTATTCGAGGTTTCTTTTTTGACTATTAAAAACCAATTCAGGATCTTTTCCTACTCTCAGCAGCACCTCATGGTTGGTGATTTTGTCCGTCCACGGAATTAGATTAGATTAGATTAGATTTATTTGTCAAATAGATCAAAAGATATATGACACGTCACAAAAAAGATATAAGCACATTATAGAACACAAACAAACACATAAGTAAATGGACATAATAAAACATCTAGACCTAGAGATGGTAGGCTCTAAACAAACTTATATACTATAAACATAAATAATTGTAATAAGAAACAAACTTACAGACATAAGTATAAAGACGTCTAAACTCAGGTAAGGTTGGAACCGAAATACTCTTCAGTACTATAGAAGATATTTTCTATAAGTATTTTCCTAATAGTGCATTTAAAATTGTTCATTGACAGACACTTATACTTTGAGGGCAAGTGGTTATATATTTTAATGCACTGGTATGCAGGACTTCTTTGAAATGTTGCTGTGCGATGCCTAGGTATTTTTAGTACAGTAGTATTTCTTGTTGTATGTGAGCTATTGCTGCCTAATGTTTCAAATTTGGTCTTGTTCTTATGGGCGTATAGTATACATTGATAAATGAATATGCTTGGCAAGGTCATAATATTCAGTGCCTTATAAGCATCTTTGCATGATGCTCTTTGAGGAAGTTTTTTGATTATCCTCAGTGCCCTTTTCTGCAATATAAACACTCTTTGGCTGTCACTTGCAATGCCCCAGCATATCAGACCATAAGATATAAGTGAATGTATCTGTACAAAATAAAAGTTCCTTGATACTGCCTCACACACATACTTACTTAAGTGCCTTAATGCACAGCACAGTTTCGATATTTTATTACAAACACTGTCAATATGATGAGCCCATTTTAAAGTGTTGTCGATATTTAAACCTAAAAATTTGTAATGCGACTCTACAGCAATTTGAACATCATCGACGGTTATTTGAGGTATGTCCTCGTTACTATCTTTGAAGTAATGTACAGCTACTGATTTTTCTTTGTTCAGTACTAATTTATTGGTTTTAAACCACTTCTCAAGGCTGTCAGTGATATTTTGCGTTTGATCCAGTAGTATGTTCGTGTTTTCAGAGTATGTCAATAGGCTGATATCATCTGCAAACAAAACCACTTTGCCAGGGTTAACATAGTCAACCAAATCATTTATATATGTAATAAATAATAATGGTCCAAGAACAGAACCCTGTGGAATACCAAAATTGATCTTTAAAGTATCGGATAATATTCCTTCCATTTCAACACAGTGCTGCCTGTTTGATACTCAAACCACTGTAATGGAATTCCACGTATTCCATAACAATCTAACTTATAGTACAGTATATCATGATCTACAAGGTCGAAGGCCTTACTAAGATCTATAAATAGGCCATGCGCTTTCATGCCACAGTCCAATTGGCTAAATAGTACATTCAGGTAATCTATCACTGCATCTACTGTACATTTCCCTTTCTGAAAGCCAAATTGATGTGGCGTTAATATATGACAGTCTATAAAGAATGATGTTAATCTTTCAGCTACTATCTTTTCTAAGATCTTTGAAAACGGTGAGAGAAGCGATATCGGTCTGTAATTTTCTACTAGATGTGTGCTACCGTTTTTGTGAATCGGTATAATTTTTGCCGTCTTGAGTCGCTCTGGGAACTGACCAGTAGAAAGTGAGCAGTTAAATATATCTTCTAGTGGTGCAGTGATGGTATCTGATACGTGTTTCAATAGATTTGACGAAATCCCATCAATCCCAGTGGAAGCTGATGGTTTCATAGCTTTTATTAGGTCTAGTATTTCATTTTGATTTGTAGGTTTGAAGTATGCAGTCTTATGGTTTCTTATTCGGGGCAGGAGTGTTGTACCTCCCGCGTTATTTCCGTTATCACGCGTATTTGTAGCAAGTTGATTAAAGTAGTTGTTAAAATCATTACTTTTGCCTATCAGGTCTTTTCGGCAATTATCTGATGATTGTGTCTGCGCATGCTTGTCTGTTGTCACCGTGTTATTAATTATTTGCCATGCGGTTTTGGATTTGTTTCTGGACTTCAACAATATTTCATTATTATATAGCTGTTTTGCTGCTTGAAGTACTTTGTAATAAATTAATTTATATTTCTTATAATAATTTTTTATTTCCTGAGTGCCAACTTTGCTTAACCTATACAAATCTTTAAGTCTAGTTGCTGAGACCAAAATACCTCTAGTTATCCAAGGCTTTCTTCTGTTAATATCTCTGCTTTTCTTGAGTGGAAAGCAAGTTTCAAAATGGAACGAAAATGTAGCAAAAAAGGCTTCAAATTTATCATTCAAGTTGTCAGCAGAATATACATCATTCCAATGTTCAACCGCTAAGTAATTTCTGAGCTTAGTAATGTTTTCAGATGTTATCATTCTATATTCTCTGGTTGTCGCGACTTCAATTCCTGTTATAACCTTCAGAGATAGTATTTGGGCAGTATGATCACTTAAGGTAGAATCTATAACTTCAACAAAATAATCGAACTTGTTAGTGGATATGCCTATGTTGTCTATACAGCTTTTTATTGTGTTACATATCCTAGTTGGTTCCCTAACAGTTAAATCTATGTTGAATATGTTCAGTATGTCCCTTAATTTACAGGAGTCGCCGGTTGGCTGTAGGGTATTAATGTTTAAGTCTCCACATAGTATTACGGTTCCAAGCTTACCTGGTTTTTCCAAACACATTAAACAGTTATATAAAGATTCTAAGAATCCATCTACGGAACTGTCTGGACTTCTATAAATACTTAGGATGATGACTTTTTCTCCACCAATATTGCATTTCACAGCGCTGCACTCGAACTGTTTGTCAACACAAAATTGTTTAACCTCTCCAACTTCTTCGCTTTGGATGTTCCTTTTAAGCAGGATCGCTGTTCCACCACATTTGTAGTTTACTCTGCAATATACGCTTGCCCATTTGTAGCCTGGTATATTCAAGGTTCCTGCATTATCTTTCGTCAGCCAATGCTCTGTGAGACATAGTACATCAGTTGGCCTCTCTTCCAAAAACAGTTCTATATGTGGAATCTTGTTCGTTAAACATTGTAGGTACGTTTTGATGTGTAATTTTAAAAGTACAGTTTTCCTTTAGTCGTTTCTCGGAATACGGAGCAGGTGACTACATATATCCACATCTCAAAGGCATGCACCTCTGTTATAGTTTCTTTTTTGAGGGCTCAGATACGTAGCATCGTACGGTACGAAGTCTTACGTTTAAATCAAGGTTTCTATTTGACAAGAGTGATCTCATCTTCGTATGAGCTGTTTTTGCTATTTCTATGCGTCTATTTCATTCTGCAGTTTGATCATTCTCTTCATTTATAATTATACCTAGGTATTGATATTTTGCAACTCTTTCAATGATGGTGTTATTTACGATTAACGTTTGTCGGTTTTTTACTTGTTCGTTGCTCCTTAATTTCTGGTTTACTGTGAAAATTTGAAAAATATGTTCAAAGACACACAATGTTAATTGCTACCTATTATAAAGAAGTGATCCAACAATTTTGCATAGCTTCATACTATTTTACTGTGGAAAAATTTCAGATGAGTGCTAATTTACATTTATGAAGGGCGAATAGTACCAGATGTACCACCAAACACAGCGCAATGGAAGTGAGTGACATGCTTCTCAAGTTCACCAAATCATTTTGTTCCGCTGTAGGAAGTTGTATACACCAGAGCAACTGCTGCTGCTCTACAAGGCACAGATCCGACCATCGCTGGAGTATTGCTCCCATGTGTGGGGATGCGCTCCGAAGCACTCTCTAAAGCTTCTGGACACTATCCACAAAAGAGCGATTAGACTAATCGATACGCCTAACCTCACAAAGGACCTCCACAGCCTGGAACATCGAAGGAGGGTGGCTGACCTATCCCCGTTTTACAGATTCTATCACGGAAGATGTTCGAGAGTGAACTCTCTCAGATAATAACACCACAGGCCGTCCGAACCAGGAACACTAGAGAAGCTCTGCGAGCGCATACTTACCAGGTCGAGGTCCTTACTCCTCGAACCAGTCTCCTCCAGTATTCCTTTTTTTGGAGAACTTCGATGCTGTGGAATCAGTTTGCCGGGGAATTTGTTTCCCGACGGCTACAACCTGCAGCGTTTCAAATCTAACGTGAACCGATACTTATCCTCTCGCAGCGCTTCTACAGCGCCATAGGCTTTCAGCCTTTGCGGGAGGCCGACCATAAAAAAAAGCATCAAGACAACTCATATCACTTTTCCGCTGGACAGTTAGAAGTATCAAGAACCACCTCAACTTCAAATGCGAATTGTGAATTTACGAGCATTTCAGCTCCTTGTGAATTACTTCTGAAAGTATGAAGTTACAAAAAGCCTTGGATCATTTTACAGGACTCTGATACATAGGTTAGGAGTTTGAATTTGTGGTACAGTGGCACTTACTAGTCGATTTTTGGTTTCCCCAATCATAGAACGTACATGAAGCACTAGACTAACGTTACTATGATATCTCTACATTTTCTGACGGATCTACTCCGAATAAAAATGGAGTGACAGCAACAGCGAAAAGACACAACCCTACTAAATCACCCACATGTTTGACTACTCCAGAAGGGGCGACTGCTACAGGGCTATGGGCCAGTGGGTAATATCTCACACAAACACTTCTTAAATGTAATACAAAAGTAGCTGATATATTTTATTTCCACTGGCAGCAGAGGGGTGAATTTTATTCATACTTATATTTATTTTCCTGGAAAACAAAAGCTGGAAAGACCATAAGTAACACTTATGGAAATTCTAAAATATATCGCGTTCACTCCATATGACTAAGAACTTGCGAAGCTAATCAGTTAGCGATATTAATTTTTCTAATTACAAGGTCTTTGCTTTTTTATTTCAGACATATACTCAAAAAACTAAGTAAACAAGCCTTATAACCCGAAATATTTATTGCATTTATATGAACGACTACAACACTGTGACAATTACGACCAGAGGAATTTAGAATTCAGAAATATGCTCTCTGGTATTCGGCTGTCCCAAGGAAAAGAATATATTCTGAGAACTTGGGTGTGAAAGTTCCTTCCTTATAACGGTCACAATTAAGTTTCCACTTATACTTATTTAAGGGAAATGAAGGAGTACTGCCTTGATTTAGTTATATTAGAGCACTAATATGAATGGACTCAAAAGTGCTGAGAAATAAACAGGTTTTTAGGAAGAAACGCATATACTGTGTTTTGATCTTAATATGGTTTAGATAATATAATCAACGAAGACAGTAAGTACATACTGTGTTTTTGCTATATCACATGTATGCATTCATGGAAAGTTAATAACAGCATTAACACAGTAAAATACCAAAATGTTTATTCTAAATGAACATTCATTGCACAGGTACAGCCTGACAAGTGTAGCAAGAGACTTGGGACACGTTATTTCATATCCTCTCTTGCTACACTTGTGAGGCTGTAATCTCACAGGCAGTTACAAAACATATAATCACCTTTATATGTATAATAATTTTAGTAATGGTACAGAAAATAAAAACTGGTTACGAGAGTAACAGTGTGCTAAAAACAGTTTTTGATAAAATACATATTATGAAACAATAAGTTCTAGACTAAAAATCAAATGCCAGCGCTGGCGCTGGCTAGCCTGATTTCTATTCTACCTGACTATTCTGATCACGCGATTTTTTCTCTGATTCTATACAGCGGTAGGCACCTTTAACTGTCTATTTTGTCCAAGGTAGCCTCTCAAAAACGAAGAATCAGCATGGCACAACACTACCGCTTAAGCCGCCAAAACAAGCTAAAACCCGACTACAACAAATGTCAAAACACGGCATCTACAATTGCCGTTACAAGATGATGATACCGGATTGGTTGGTGCATTGACTGTGTTTTAACATCTAGCTGGCACGCAGATACTGTGTTTTGGAATTTTCATAATTATTGTTGTTCTGTAGATACTGGGCTTTGTCAGTCAAAATCTCTGTTATTTCGGTATATATTGAAGTTTTGACTGTTTAAATAGATAGATCATGGCCTAGTATGTACAAATTCGTCAAAACCTCAATTTATGAATAAAATGCATATACTGTGTTTTTCCTTGGGATAGCCGTATTGTCCTCAATTAGTTTTTGTGGTCTCATCTTTGCTCCATCACTGTTCAAATAAGTTAAACTAGAATTTTCAAAGATAGTTATCCAGTTGACTAGAAGTCTTCGTAAGTGTGAAGTGTACCAGTCCTCACTAGTCACAGCATCTCAATCCAGCTAAACTACAACAAGATGTACCTCAGGATTACTAAATTGGTTTGGTGCATTGGGGACAGGCTAAGGAACAATTTTAGCTCAATTTTGTTTGACCTTTTAACAACAGGCGTTAGTGGACTGAATATCCATGGCAATGGTGCATATTAAGAGCTGTACCTGTCATCTTAGGAAAAGGTCTATTTAAATGAAAAAAACTCCATAAACTGGTGTAATACATTAAATCAAAGTAATAAATCGAAAATTTAAAACCTGCTTGATAAGTGAAATTTTAAAGATATGCCTTTTAAATACCATTAATAAAATTCCCGCCTTTAATCAAAAGTGTACTGAAAATCATGGCGTACACATTTATTAATTTATATTTATTTGCAATATTCTAGTAATCATAATTTATTTAGACTTGTTCTTTCAGAAATTCTTTCTCCGATTTTTTTTCAATATATTTAAATGTGCTTTTTGACAGCACAGTTTCGCGAAGTAATTCCCATATCCTCTTATTGCTGAAGATATGTTATTACTTTTGTAAAATGAACGTATCACTTCAAGTTTTTGATTTTCACTATAATAATTTTTAACGGAATTTTTGCAATAAAACTGGCAGTTATTTGCACTTGTAAATAAAGCAATTCTTTTTACCTCTGCCAAATGTCAGTATGATGCCCGGTATGATGCAAACAAATTATCGGATTCAATTGTTTTTGGGCCACCGTAGCTATACTGGATTGGGTGTAGTACTTCCACATTTTAGAAACTTTGAAGCTAAGCACCTTAAAAATCTTCCAAAGTAAGGTGATTGAACCCTAAATCTTTGAAAATAAGAGAAATATATATTTCTTTCCGTGATATAATATACAGCGTGTCCCGTTAAAGAAATATATGAAATATACAAAAAACAGGACTTTTTCTTTTCATTCGTATCAAATTCTAATTGACAAGTGAAAACTGTAAAACTTTCATAAAAAAAAGTTGTTTCTGTCTGGTCAAATAAAAAAAATCAAGAGGGGTTGCGAGGTATGAGGAAAACACCCAGTACTAAAGGATATACCCGACAGAACAAAAATTATTATTTTCTCTAGCAAGGATGATTGCGGAAGTTCTGCACATTAACAAATTTGAATAAACAAGAACATTCCTTCTGTATTTATTTCTTGCACCGTTGGTCTCATTGTGGGAAAATATCTTTTTCGTCGCAAACTCGAAAATGAAAAAAGCAAGTGGCAATTTAGATAGAATGGGAAATAAGAACAGATTAAATTCTGCTTGGAGAACGAGAAAGCTTTGAGTTTTGTTTTCCCAGTGCGGACGCCTCTTTCATAAACCTTATCTAAATTACGTGCTGAAGGATTAGAGTATAAACCGCTATGAACTTAAGATTTTTATCAGGAGTGCGATGTTTTCCAGAAATTTTATGTTCGGCTCAGTAGCACGATGCTTTTAGGCAACCGTGATGCTTCATGCAGGTTACTCGTAACATTTTGCAGCAATCGCTGACATTCTCAAGGGTGATGGCTGCTGGTCTTTTCGGTAGAGCGTTAGTCATAAAAATTTGTCACAATTATAATTCATCACCACAGTCACAATGTCTTAACAGACATGTTGTGAACTCGTAAAATGCATTGAGTCGGGGCTAGAATATTATCAATAGTTTTGAGAACTGTAGCTCGCCATCGTTCGCGATTTACCGTCAGTTTAGTGGCGCTCTTGATATTCATATTCAGCAAATGTTTCGTCGTATCCACCCAACGTGTAGGGGAATGGCCACGGCGCCGCCCACTCGGGCATGACCCTGAACCACAAGGTGTCTCCATATTATGGCTTCTGTGTATATGTCCGAAGAGTGTAAGCATTCTCATCGAAACAATCGAGGATAGTCTCTTTGGATGACCGAGCTCATCCAGTATGGAAACGTTAGTTCGATGGGCGGTATAAGGAACTCTTAGCATTCTCCTCCACATCCATATTTCAAAAGCATCTATGCGAGCTCGATCTGCCTTTTCGACAATCTAAGTTTCCGAGGCATACAAAAATATGGAGAACACAAGAGACTGAATCAGCGACATTTTGGTAGCTTTGGTGATGTTATGAATTATAATTAACCTATGGTTAATTTCGTTTCTTAAACTTACGTAGTATAGTAAATGGCATTTGTCTTAACTGACTAACGATTTCTTATATTTGTTTCTAACTTCCTCGACAAAGGAGGGGGTAAGTTATTAGAATCGGCTCGTTTTCGCAAATTTTACAGAAATTACTGTACAGGGTGACATTTTCAAGGTAAAGTCACCTTCCGTCCCATTTTCTGGAAAGAAAATGCTATCTTATATTATAATTTTCCCCGGTATCCCCAACCAGCCTTACCATTAAATCATAGATTTGCACCAAAGGTG